>ML682140.1:1662724-1679777 GCA_007922195.1 Podocnemis expansa
CTGTAAGTCTTTAAATGCCACACGACTCCTTGTTTTTTTATATTGAAATGTTATGTCAAATGGTAAAACGCTCTTCCAGTAATAATGTGGGGCATTTTGAGACCATTAACTATTATTTCCCTCTCCTCCTCCAGTCAGAGTGGGCCTTAGACAATTGGGGGCCCTAGGTGAAAGCCCTTTATGGTGCACCCTATGGGCCCCCAATGCCTCCCTCACTGGCGCTCTGGGCCCCATTGCTGGCCTAACCACCATCCCTACAGTCCTAACTCCCATGGGGGGGAGAAGTGGGGGGTCACAGACCATCAGGTCCAAAAGCTTTGCTGCCTGCCTGGCAAACTGGTCTCTCTTCAGCAGGAGCAGAGCAGTGCACCCTGCCTACTCCCAGCCGGCTGTGCCTCCCCAGGGGGAGGGAGGAGAGTGGCTGGTGCGGCACTGTGGCTTGCTGGGAGTGAGGCCCCCTGGAGCAGCCCACTCTGAAGTGTTTGGCCTGCTTTGCCCCCAACCACCACAGGCCTGGAAGCAGCCAGAACTCTTCAGAGCAGGCTGCTCCCAGGGGCCCCACTCCTTGCAAGCCACAGCGCAGTGCCAGCTGCTCTCCTCCCCCCCCCCCCCCCAGAGGCGGCATGGCCAGCTGGGAGTTGGCGGGGAGCACTGCTCCGCCCTCGCTGGAGAGAGGCCGGTCTGGTAGGTGCACAGCACAGCTTCTGGTCCTGGTGGTCTGCCACCCTCCACTTCGCCACCACCCCACGAGCACAGGAGTAAGTGAAGCAGGCAGCCACTACAGGGCCCCCTTACAGCTTGGGGGCCCTAGGCAACCGCCTGCCTCGCTTACCCCAAAAGCTGCCTCTGCCTCCAATGACAAGAGAACTTCAGAATGTTCAGGGAATCTAATTCAAATAAACAACTGAGGAGCAAATACTATTTTAAAGCTTATGAGTTCTTAGAACCTGCAAAAATACTCTGAAAATGTTACAAGAAAATTAAGCTGGAAATGCTATAAGGAATTCCAGAAATTAAGGGGCTGGGTTGGAAAAGCTGTATAAACAGAAATTTACATATTATTTGGGTGATTTTGTTTACAAGGATACTCTAATATCAGGTGTACTTAGAGGAATAAGGGGAGACCACAATTTTAAGAAACATTGAAGACAGACAGAGCCACTGACCACCTTAGGATTGGTGACAGACAGCTTTACATGCCACCCCAAAAGAGTGTTTACTTTCAGTTCCCACTTCCAGCCAGTATGTAGATGTCTCCCTCCAACAAACATCCAGGTAAATGAGGACCTCAGCCATATGAAGAAGCTGCACATAAGTTTCCAAGTGTATGTGCCAGCAGAATGGTGTGCAGGGCTTAGACCCATGTACTTTCTTTTAACCTTAATGAGAATCTCTGAAGGAAGAGACATGTGCCTCCATGTGGAGAATGTGAGTTAGAGCAACTTGCAGTACAGCACCTTGACCAGGGGTTAAATTAGATAACCCTTACAGGCCCTTTTAACCTTATGGTTCTAGAATTTCATGAAAGTGGATACTCAAAATGCCATACCCAGATGCTATTCTTTAGAGTAGCCATAGAATCACTTTTATTACACCATTTGGAAATTTTTCTTTTAGTCAAAATCCACGTGACATATCATCTGTCTCTGAACAGTCTGAGAGAAGGAGGACCCCTTTCAGGAATTATGACCTCTACTAAAAGAATGTTCTCATATATGGGCCAATACAACAAGGCCTGCATCTTTTTTAGTTCCAAAGGGGCAACTGTGTTAGTCTAGTTCAGTGAAACTAACAAGGAGTTCCATGGCACTTAAAGACTAACAAATTTATTTATTGCATGAGCTTTTGTGGGAGAAAATCCCACTTTGTCAGACACGTTGATGATGGAGGAACTTACAAAATGGGAGGAAATAAATGTAGGGGGGTGTAATTCATGGGAACAGGCAGGAACAGCGCTTGCACTTTGCCCCCCCCCCCCCCCCCCCCGGCAAGCACAGCAGACACAGGTGTAGACAAGTGACATCAGAGTGTGCCGCAATGGCGTACTCCCCATCTTGGCACCCCTAAAGCGTCGGCACCCCTCTGCAACGCTTATGGGGCTTACCGCGTTGCATCAGCCCTGGGAACAGGCCACCCTTGAACAGCAAATAAAAAGAGTTATAAAGATTGTCAAATCACCTGTTGTAGTGAGAGACAATGAATACCAAATCAAGGCTTCAAAGAGAAACTGCTGAGATCTAATTTATTTGCTAATTCATTTGCATTGCTTCAGGACTTAATAGGAACACGGGATTTTTCTCTCATTACAACAGGTGATTTGACCTCATCTTCCACTGAAGCCTGTGCTTCATAGAAATGTTTAGTGGGAATCTGTGGAGACGGTGTGATAAAATGCTGCTCTGTCTGAAGTGGGGTTGGAGGGGGCGCTTGTAGCTGCTCTGACTGGAGACCAGCCAATGTCCTAAGGAGATCAATTTGGTCCTTTAGTAATGAAAGCAATTGGTCTTTATGAGAGTGTCTGTATCATACCCTTTCTCTGACATGGCATTAGAAATCTGTCCATATGTGTCAAAGTTCTGCTTGCCGATGCTAACTGCTCCTGCACCATGTACTCGCCCCAGATGCTGATCAAGTCCAGCACCTCAGCCATGGTCCAGGTAGAAGAGTGTTTGCCACACCGAGTTGGCATTATTTACCGCAAACATGCTTGCTCTCCATGCCAAAGAAACAGGAAGTGACAGAAGGAAAAAATTCAAAAGTTCCTGGGACTCACAAGAGGGAGAGGCTAGTCGTGTTAGAGGAGTGAAGTCCAAGCAGAAGACCAGAGTGGTCTAGCTTCAAATTCTGGGACATTTGCAGGGCCCACTGATTGTGGAAGAAAATTCCATCAGCACTCACTCGCACCTTATAGCACAACATCTGTTCTGCAATAGGCATCATGATTCTTGCACAGGTGGGATTGTTGCTCTGTACAACAGGGCACTTATGCAACAAGGAGTATTCAGGTGTGTACAGTGGGTTTGTTTCACTGCAATAAGACATCTTCTGCTGCACTAACTGTAGTGTGTGCAAGGCCTTAGTTCAGGCAGGAGAGCTTTTTACTTGTAGATGTAGAGGTTCCTGGAATCTGTTCCCTACTACCAGCAATCCTTTGAAGTATAGGAGGCAGCCTGCAGTGGCTGAGTCATATGGCTCTGAAGCTCAAGATGGGTTTCCCCAGAAAAGGAATGTATAGCAAGACATGGATGAATTGTCTAGAAAAGGTGTGGTCCAGTCAAAAAGGGATGGGCAAAAGAGTGGACAGTCAGATAATGTCATGTTGAGTAATTTCAGATGATTGCAACTTTAATAAGTGTGTTGTTGAAGGTATGCAGAGTAGCTCAAGCTCTTCATGAATCCTGCTTTCTTTTGGTGCAGTGCATGTTGGTTCAGTGAGCTAGCCCTGATTAAGATTAAGAAAGAAGCCAGGCTGTCTGGATGGGAACTGGAAATCCCCCACATCAGTGAAACTAATGTAGTTTAACAGCCTTCTGCGACTGGAACTGCTCTTTGAAAGCTTCCAAAGCCACGCACATGCCGAACAGATAAGAACATAGAAAAGGAGAAAGACAAACTCAAGAAAGACATTTTAAATACTAAACAAAAGAAGAAAGTACTTTTACAAGCAGTCACACAAACAGCATACATGGCCAGAATGGTGGCCACAACTGGAGTCATGAAAGGGATTTTTCTACAAATCAGTGATTTCACCCACTTCAATTTGACCCTTTCCCAATGACTTTGGGTTAGGGGTTTGTTTGTTTGTTTGTTTTTTTCCCCGTCAGGAAATATTTCATAAGTATAGTCTCATTAAAATAAAAGTATAAATGTTACTCTTGCTGATGATTCAATGGCACCTTCATAAACTTCACATTAGCAAGTTATTTTAAAAATACTTAATGGGAAGTTAAGGTTTGTTATGCCTATCTATACAGAATCCTCCAAAGTGAGAGAAATGAATGGTTAAGCTGCTTCAGAAACTAGAGAAAGCATGTTTTTTTAATTTTTTCTTTCTGACTATATTTGGTCAGGAAAACTCTCCATCACTGGAATCCCCACTTCCAAAACCTCATTAATACAACTTTATTTCTCAATTCCAAATAAACAAACAGCTATTAATGGAGAATGAACAATAACGTAATAGGTGACTTGTATTTACTCATATATAGCACAAGTTTCATATTTCACATCTTTCCCTCTTTTACCTCTCTGCTTTCCCATCCTATAGGGTCAGTTCAAGTTTCACTGCCCTGCTGATGTTAATGGGAAGAAGTGTGGGGCAGAATGGTCCTATCAGGAAGTCCGTCAGAATGCTTTACTCACTGAAACAGAGCAACAGGATTTTGAAGAAAAGCTTGCAAATTTTGCAGCTAAATATTACCATGACTTCAAAGAGGTGAGTGTGGATTCCCACTGTTTCTCTCCTCATTCATGCCTCTGCCTTTGATTCCTAATAGTAATGCTGTGCTGGTCCTGCTGGTGCTGTGGCAGCAGCTTCCATGTGCACCAGCACAGTGATGCCGGTTACAGATCCAGAGCATCCCATGGACCAGGCATTTTTTATCCAGCTGTTTTATTGCCCAGTGTCACAGAGCACAGGGACATCTAGACTAATTATGCAGGTGGGCATCTGCAAACATGTAACAGGCGATGCAGTTAAAAAAGAGAAAAAAACCACACATTTGGGAAAGTCATCTTTGTATATGGCACCTTTGTACACAGTAAAAAGAGTTCATTCTTTAAGGCCTCTACATTCCACTCATGGGATGGTGCTCCTGGATCCTCAAGCAACCACAGTCTACTCGAAAGCTCTGTCCATTGGGCCTGCACAAATGAACCCCAAAGTGATAGGGGACATTTGACACCCAAAAGCATAAGGGTTGCATTCACAAATCAGCCCAGTTCCTCCTTTGTTACAGAGAGCACCTGCCTACACCTTCTGCACTCTTTACCTCACACTTTTCCTGTATGTAGTTAGATTAGCTGTGGTAAGCAGCTCTGGATAGGTTTATTAATGGTTTCATAATTTGGTGTGCATTGTATATGCACGGCTCAGGGCTTTGACCTGGTGCCAAAGTCAGGTGAAGTCTAGAAAACCAACTGTGTTTACTCCCCTTCCATCTTCTTGGAGTTGGACTCATGCGAAAAGCATCTTTCCTACCTACCTGCTAGCTGATGTTCATTTGCCAGACATTTATCCCTCAAGTTTCTGTTGGGGGAGAGTGGGTGCAGGGGGCACGATCCCCACACTGCAAGAAGGAGTCCCAATCGAGAGGCAAGAGACCAAACCACAAATTTTGGGTTATCTACTTTTTATGTGACTTTTATTGAGATAACTAAAAGTACAGAAAAGAAAGAAGAGAATAAAAAGGTTAAATAAGAGGTTAATATTATCTAATTACTAATATTCCTATTACAAATATTAAAAAACTTGCAATTCCTATTAAATTACACTTATCAAAACTCATACAAACTGTGGTTTTAGAACTCAATTTCTTTAAGGCATTTAAAGATCTTCAAAGCACAAATTAATAGCCCAATAAACAGAAAATAGAGTACAAATATTACTACAACACCAATTCCAATCCTTGTGCCTAACCCTGAATTAAAATCCCCAGTTCCAATCCTGGCTGACATAACTTAACAGAGCGGGATTTATGAGAGACAGAGATAGAGCACACAATTTGTAGGCAAAAGAGCTTTACTATTTACTACACACACACACTGAAACATCACACGCAGCCCAGAACAGCACGAACACCTTGCTTCTCCCCCTTGCTCTCCAGACACCATGGGTCACGGCCCAGTGAGGCTAGCCATGGGCTGTTTGTGGCTAGGAGTTACAAGGGTCAGCTGGGGTGCCTGGCGGGGAACACAAGTGGATTTATTCTTTCATCACACTTTTTCACACTGCTGTCTCCCAATTTGATTGTGGAACACCAGCTTGATTTTGATTTGTGTTCAGAGCAATAATAATACACATACAGACATTCCCAAAACAGCATTTTCCAATTTCAATCCCAAATTTGACCAGATTATATTTACCACATGGATGTTATCTCCGGAGGGTTCAGCAGGTCCACTTTCTTGTTAGAAAAAGTGAAGAACCAGCACAGTATAGAATTCAGCGGGGGGAAACAAACCTGCACTTGGCCAGCCCTGGATCTTACATTTACCAGGTCTGACTGCAACCAGCTAACAAGCAAGGTTGTGTGCTCCTGCCACCCCTTTTCAGGGCGAAGCAGCAGCCCGCCGTGGGCCCTGCGCTCTGGGAGTGCCCAAGTAAAAGTTCCAAAAAAGAGAAAGAATATAAGAAGAAAAAGATGGAAAAAAGAAAAAGACCTGCTCAAAAACCAGGCACCCTTTGTTGATCAGGCAAAGGGGGATTTAGAACGCCGCCTCTTTAGGCCGTTGTGGGAAGGTGCTTTGGGCTGGCCAGACCCTCAGCGGTGCGCGAAGCTGTTAACCTCTCGCCCCTCCGACGAGTTAACAAATTAGGCCTTCTTTTATAACCAAAGCCCCCACATCAGCATATTGCCCCCATTTGCCTGGGAAATTGTTGTCCCTGATCACAAATTTGATTATAATCTGGTGCTGCAAAAAATGTTTCCTTCTGGTCTCAAAAACCGCTGGGAACCAGTGCTGTATGTGCTTTCAGTGAGTTCTAGAGAGATTGCTTTGGTATGCAGCTGCTGACCCTGGAAGATAAAGTCACACAGAGCTATTGTCTTAGCACAGGCCTGACAAGCAGATGTCCTGCCAACTGTAACCCATTGTATACACAGGCCTAAGGTTTGGTCAATAACTTTAGGACCCCAAAAATGTCTTTTTCCACAGTTTCCAGAATCAATCTCTGGCCTACCTTATCAGGTAAAGTCTTACAGCTAAGGTAGGCACTCTCAAAGATAAGAGTTTTGTGAAGAGCCCAGTACTGGCACCCCTATCCTTACAGTGGGCTAACCCATCACTTTCATTAACATCAACCTACAAGCTGCATCTAGTGCAGGGCCATAGAAGTCTATGGTCCCCTACACCCACCTCCAGTGGTGCTGACATATCAGAAAATGTGCTTTGTTCACCTAAGTTCAATAAGTTCACAAAAACCCACTGTGACTCGCTGTGCCAAAACCCTGTGCTCCAGCTACCTTAGAGGCTATATCTACAGCACTAATGCCTCCCCAAGGCAGGACAAACCTACCACAGCCCAGAACTGTTGACACAGCACAGTCAAGACAACAGTTCCCAGGTGCAGCTTCTCTTCCTTCCAAAAAGGAAGGACGAAGGGAAATCTAGAGTTCACCAACAATCCGTCCATAAAAGGCATGGGAAGCACTGGCCAAATTCCAGGAGAGAGGAACAGGGGCAAGTCTCCCTGATGTGTGAGTCCCAGCTATGTCCTACTATGGCGTCTACCCCAGTTCCTTTCCCACCGACCCTGCCTGTCTTCACTAGGGCTCAATGCCAGGCCTCGTTTTCAGGCACTGTCTTTCCAAAGCACATTACCCCCTCTAAGAGCTGTCCCCCAGCTGGTCAGCACAGGTCTTTCTGGAGTCTAAATAGTTTCAGGAGTCACCAGGGAGAATGGTGCCCACCCTTCAATTAGGAGTCCACAACCACTGTTCATGTAGACCATGGATCTTCAATATGCTGCAAGCCAAGGCTCAAGACAGGATAGTTCTATCCAAACAACAAGGAGTTGTGTGGCACTTTAAGACTAACAGATTTATTTTTTGCATGAGCTTTCATGGGAGAAGATCCCACTTCCTCAGATGCTTCGAAGATGGGTGAACTTACAGAAAGGAATTAAACTAAATGCAAGGGGGTGTAAAACATAGGATCAGGTCATACAGTAACAGCAAATCAGAGCAGTTTACAGGCTCAAACCATGGGAAGCCTGAAGTCAAATTACCCTCAGCTCCTGAGAAGGATCACTGGCTAACATCACATGCCCCCACTTCTCTCTCTGACAACGGCTAGTGGCATAGCCTGACTTGCAGAGCTCCACTCCCTGTGTTTTGGTGTCTGCAGCTCTGGAGAAAAGCTTGCGGGGGCCAAGACTTTACCTATTAACAACAATCTCCTCCCCATCCCCACAAAGACTGAGCAGGCAAGAAGAACCCAGAGACAGTGCGATAAAGTTGGGGTTTCTCTTAGCCATCAAGCTCCATGGCTGTAATCTTTACAATTTCCAATTCTTACAGAGCATCTCTTCCCAGACTTGGTTGCCATCCATAGCGTCTGGAACAAATGGGTCACCGAGCCTCACAGAAACATCTAGCAGCTCAAGGACAGTCACTGGGCCAAAAGAATCTCTTCGAAGGCAGGGTGTTCACACACAGCCCCAGCAGTGCACTACGAGAAAGGCAGAACTCACTCTCTAGCACATAGTGGCACAGCATGGGGCTCTGGCGTGGTCTGCATCGATGAGAAAAGAACATGCAAGTAAACTTTCTCAGCACAACAGCTGAGGACCAGCCCAACTGATCTCTGAAGGTGTTGCTGGTGACCAACCTTCTCGGCTGGCTAGAAATGCCAGATGTACATTTCTTTGCCTCCAGAGAGAATTCCAAACGTCCCCTCTACTGCTTATGAGCAGGCAAGGACAAGCAGTCTCCAGTAGATGCTTGCCTCATGGATAAGAAAAGGATTGGTGTGATCCGTCCATCCATGGTGAATCAGAGGCTTGATGGCCCCTGGGCCTCCTCCACAAGTGGCCCTTCCCTCAGAGGAGAACCTTCCTTTCCCTCAGTGAGCCAGTGCTGGGAGGGGGCAGCTGGGACCAGAGGCCAGCCGCAGCCTGGCCAGTTGGCCCCTCAGGGTGGCATGGCTGACTGGTATGTGCAGTGTGGCCCAAAATGCCATGTTGGAGCCCATACTGCATGCATAGGCGTCGGGCCCACCACCTCCAAGGGGCTGACCCACCAGGCCACAGCTGGCCCACCACTCCCCTGGGGTGGAGCGGCCAGCCCAGGGGTAGGGTGGGAGCTCAGATCCCTGCCTCTGGGTCAGCCTGCCCTGCTCCCCTCCCCAGTATTGGGCTGCCAGCAATGCAGAGGGGCCCCCACATTGTGGTGGGCCCATCTGCCTCATGTCAATTTTAAAAGGGATAGCCGTGTTAGTCTAGTCCAGTGAAAAAACAACAAGGAGTTGTGTGGCACTTTAAGACTAACAGATTTATTTTTTGCATTAAAGTCTTAAAGTGCCACACAACTCCTTGTTGTTCTTCCATCTGCCTCAGCTGTTCATGCTTGTGGTAGGCCACCTCCCAATGCCTAGGTCTGGGCAGGCTGCAAAAGCAGAGCAGATTCTTTCAGCTCTGGTAGGTAATACTGAAATCAGACTTCCTAACCACTGACAAAGAATGCTTCTGATTCCCCAAAACAGTCATCAAGAAGCTAAAACTAAATATACACAGCCTCCATTACTCCTCTACCACTCCTTTACTATCCCTGAATCCTATTCAGCCATTAGGTCTAGTAAAGAGATGCGTTACTAGAACTCTATGCTCTTTACCAGAGAGGTTCTCCTAAGCCCAAAGGGCATGTGACCTTGCTGGATCTCAATCAAAATACCATGCTCCCAAACAATCCTTTAGTAACTGAAACTACAGGTTTGTTACAAAAGAAAGAAAGAAACTGCAAGAGAAATGTTAAATGATTAAAGCATCAGATACATAAAAGGTTTTGGAAGTCCATATGTCAGGTTTTCAGAAGAACTGTGGAGTTTGTACACCTAAATAGTCCTTCTGATGCACATCCAGTACTTAGATGGATCTATCCTTTGATTCACAGCTTCATTTGCAGATGAGTTGATCCAGAGGTAAGTGAAGGCTGAAGACTAAAGATAATATGGATTAGTTCAGCTGCCATTTATGTCCATTGGCCATTTCCTTGCTGCTTGTGGAAATTCACAGAAATAGCACAAAGTCCAGGGTGACATGACTAAATCCTGGTGACTCATAAGGTGTAGCTCTGGGTTCTTGCCCAGGGCTGTCCTAGTGGGGAGGACTGGGATCACTCAGCCCAGGGAGGACTCCATCCTCCCCACACTGGGTTGGCGGAGCAGCCCAGCCCAGAGGCTAGGCCTCCCCATTCCCACCACTCCCCTGAGCCAGTCACTCCACCTTCAGGGACAGGGCAGTGAAGTGGAGCCCAGCCTCTGGACTACTGTGCCTCTGGTGGTGGGGACAGGCTGGCTCAGAGGCCATGCACCAGTGCCCTGCCTTGCCCCTGATCCAGCTGTTCCACCCTGGAGGTGCAGTGGGCTGGATTGGCCTCTCACACCCCCTCCCCATGTCTGTGCTGCCCACACCTCACTGCCTTTGGCATGGAGTCAAAGATCTGTGGGGTGGGGGTGGAGTGCGGAACTGGGCATCTGCTCTGGGTCAGGACGGCCCTGCTTATTGTACCTTTGAGTTCCCAAATGGACCATGAAGCAGATGCTGCCCCAGTCACATGCTGTCTAGGTATTGCCCACAAACACAGCAGAATTTGAAATACTGATACATCAAACATATCCATAACTTCCACTACAGATATGATCCGTACATGTAAACTATATCATCACAGTTAGCAAATTAAAGCCTTTCTAACAATACCTAATATGGCCTATCAAATATGAATTATTGTGATTTTGAAACATGGATGTTTGATGATATCACACTAATCCAGTCAGCATCACAATCTGCTGTGGACATTTCTTCCAGTTCCCCCGTCTTCCTGGCCATTCAAAAGATCCAAGACAATGGAAGAGTCAAGGGACCAGAATGGGCATGGCAGCAGTTACTTTACCTTCCACAGCTGTGAAGGGACCCCACTGTTCCTACCGTTCTCTCAGGATCTTTATCCTAAGGGACAGCTGAGTTTTCCACATCAATTAGGAGTCTCTGCACCTGGCAGCATGAATCACTGCACAGCTCAGGGCTCACTCAGCTGGGGGTCTCCCTGCTGCCACCACCTACCTGAGATCTGTCTCTACTACAGAAACCAACAACACAACACATTTGACTCACTCATTTAGCCTCATTATTCTTCACGCTTAGCTAGTACTGAATCTGGAGAGACATGCTCCCACCTATATATCAGCCCACCTCCCCCAGGGGCTGTCCTGCCCACTGCCCTCCCATGAGCAGGAATGTAGAAAACGATGGTCATTGCCTAACTGTCACGGTGTTGCTTCAAGAGCTGCCAGGCCTACCCTCTTTCCCCTCCACCTGAGAGCAATCTGTGCACCCCGAACACTGGGATTCAGGCAAAAAGAGAAAAAAGAACTGAGGCGTTCAGGAACTTCACTCCCTTTTATAACCTTGAATGATGCTGAGGAAGCGTTTTTGGCAGCCCTAAGCAACATGGTTTTCCACCATGTTCCAGATCCTATCAACACTGGGGGCACCATTACATAAGTAGAACCTCCCAGAGATGAATATTGAAGATCCAGAGCTACTGCAGGGTAACTTAGTTTTGTTTCCTTTTCACTTCTTCATGAGTTATGCAAAAAAAGCCTGTATTGCCTACTTCCCCAGCCTCCTGGGCTCTTTTAATGTTAGAAATGCAAGTCTTATCTGTCCCCCCCCACACACCTGAAACTGGTGGGATCATGACAAACAGAGCACAAGGAAATGAAAATCCTATTATGAGAACAGGGAATTTCAACTCTGACTGCCTGAACACCTCTTTAATTCAAATGCCTAGATTCCACACACCATGCGCTGTCAATAAGAGCTGGGTTACTCCCTGTCCATTTCTCTGATTTGCCAAGGATGCTTTTCAGCAAAAGGTAAGTCTTGATGTTCCTGATATTTCTCTGCCCAAACAAACAAACAAACAAACAAACAAACAAACAAACCAAAATAAAGTGTTCTTGGGAAAGAAAATATCCTTCCAGCTCTTCTTTATAAATCATAAAGAATTCAAAAGAGTGCACCCTGCTCTTTAAAAAATGGCTTATAAAATGGAAGAAATTCTAAGACCTACATTAATACTATTTTCTGTCACTTTCTTTTTGAAAAGCATGGAATGCCATTCTCACTAATGTCTGAAATTTGTTTTTCCTCTAAGTGTCCCGGCTGTAAAAGCTATGTGGAGCGCCAAGATGTGGAAAACCTGAGGGTGGACTGTATCATCTGCTGTTCACGGACAGGGAAAACCTTTGAGTTCTGCTGGCAGTGCCTGAAGCCCTGGAAAGGGGCTGGAACCCCATCTGATAAGTGTGCAAATGAGGGATGCAAGGACGAGTCCCTAGAAGTCTTAGCAAACTGCAAGCTGAAGGATCTTCCAGGAAGTGAAATAAAAAACTGTCCCTCCATCCGTGCCTGTCCCACCTGTGGGCGACTCATTGAGCACACGGAGAAGTGCAAATATGTTTTTTGTCCACAGTGTCAGGTTGAATTTTGTTTTGCTTGCCTTGAAACTGCTCGTGACTGCCAAGCCAGCAAAGCCTCAGCCTATTTTAAATACTGTGCAAAACCTCTAGCTCCAAAACAGACAAAAGTTCCAGTTTGGTCTCGGAAATGAGCAAACCGGTTCCAGCTGCACAGGCCAAGGAGATTAGCTAATAACCAGGGTCTGTGCTCAGCTCCACCCCTGAGACTCCCAAATACTGAGTTCTCCCTCCTGTCAAACTAAGCTTTATAAGAGATTGATCAAAAGTTAGGATATGCCCACTCCCTCCACTGATATGTTTTCCAGTAAAGTATTATTCCTTGAAACTGGCACATGAGTCTTCCTTAGTGCTTTACCTCTTCAGGCCCCCTACCCTCTTTAACTCCACTCTTTCTAGTCCTGGGCCTCTCCCCTCTGATCCTCTATCCTGCCCCATAACCCTGGCTCATTGAGCCCTTAACCTTACTCAGGGCACATCTTTTCTCTCACCTGGCTCCTTCTATCCTTAGTTTTGTTCCTTGGAAAAAATAAGCCAGCTCACTTTTCATAGGAGAAAAGCCAGTAAGGCTTGTGTATGTTCTGAACCTAACCCTTTTACCAAGTGAGCTCTAAATTAGAAATAAAAGAGTCAAAGGAAAAGCCATGACAAGCTAAAATATAAAGGCTTTCAGAGGCATGTTAAGAAAATGTGACTGTGTGTGAATGGCCTGTGTGCTAGTGGTAACTAAAACATTACAAAGCATTTTCTGGATGAATTCATCAAGAGTAAAGGCTTAAATGTTCTCTAACACTGGCTGGCAAGCCCCCGTGTGCATGCCAAGTGTGGCACATGAGCAGATTTGGAGAGGTACACAGCGCCTCCTACTGTGGTGCCAAAATTTCTGCTTCTGCTACTGAAACCACCACCAGATACTGACCTCAGTGGCTTTTTTCAGCAGTGAAGCAGGGGGGTGCTCTTCTTGTGCACTGGTGAAATAGCCATTCCAAGTGGCTGCTTTCAGTGGTGGGGGGCACTCCTTGTGTGTCTGCTGCCATGGTTACAGGCGGTGGCCTTTTTTTTGGTAGAAACAGACCCAAGCACTGGCTGAGGGCTGGCATGAGGCTCTGAAAGGTTGCGGACCAGTACTCCAATGCGTAATATTCAGAAGAATTTTCTATATTTAGTAGTATTTAGTGTATTTAACTTCAGAATGCATTGTGAAGTTGTGAATAAATTGGGCAATGTACACATATTGTCCTGGCCTCACTTTAGAAATAAAAACTATATCCAATAGAACAATATACTTTGTTCAATGCTAGTAGTAGGGTTGTCCCTGGGCTGGGCGTGGCCCAGTGCCAATCAGCTCCCTGCAGCACTGGGGAGGCGGGCCAAACAAGAGGCTGGGCTCCGCACTACCATCCCACCCATGGCCTGCTCTGCACCCCCCCCTTCCCTTCAACTTACCGCTGTTGGCAGCATAGCAATGGGGGAGGTGGGGGAAGCAGGGCATTGGGGGGGGGCCATGGAACCTGCAGAATTGTGGGGCCTGGAGACATCGCCCTGCTCACCCCACCCCCAGGGATGGCAGTGGCTAGAAGAAAGTGAACTTTGGGCTGCCTCTATTGTTATGTTATAGCAGGCTCTCTCCATATTAAGATGTAGTTAGAATCTCACTAAGACTGATTTTCATCTACCTTGTATTTCCAAAATGCTTTTCTTGTTTACAGATGTTAGCATTAAAACTCACTGACAAATTCGTTGTCTCTTGTTCTGAAAATGTTGAATAAATTGGATTAGATCGTTGAGATTTTAAAATGCCATTTTTTAGGAAGTTTTGGCAAAATCAAATGTCTGTGCCTTTCCATTAGTAGACTGTTACCAACTCATAGTATACTTGAAATATTGTGATGCAATAGGATACTACTAGAAATTATTAGTTTTTCACTGCCAGTGCAAAATTTCAACAGCACAAAACATTTTAATTTTTTTTCAACATTTTCTGCTAAAAACTTCCTTTTGTGAAAAACAGAAAAAATAAACTTTTTAAAAATTTCTGAGTGATAATTTTTTTGATTTTCAGTTAATATGTTTGTAATATTTCACAGAAAGCAGACACACTTCATGGAAAATCTGGGATAGTTGAAAACAATCTTCTGTCAAAAAAAATTCCTTTTGGTACATGTACAGCACTTAGAAACATGGGAAATAAAAGTGTTACACATGCACAGAGATTGGACTTTGACAATGATCCATGCCACACACAGATTGTAGGTTAATAAAGTTAAAGTTAATAAAATATTAAAATATTTTTAAATTCTCATTATTTACAAAATAGAAATGGTTCTCCACCAATGCAGTCTACCGTAAAAATTGCTCCCAGTATGTATTCCCATAGCCTTGGTGGTGACAAAGTCTTTCAGTGGCAAACCCAAAGAGACTGTGGTGAAGTTTTGCTTATGCACAGTTCACAAATCTACACATACCAGTCACCAGTAAAATATACAGTGAATTTTGATGGATTCTTTAAATCAATTTCAGAGATTCAAGGCACATATGGTTGGTTGGTTGGTTGGTTGGTTGGTTTGTTTGTTTGTTTGTAGCCATCATTTGGCTATTGCATACTCTTATATTGTAATGATCTGTACTCTCCATCCAATGTATTTAGCTCCACATTCAGCAAAAAACTGAGGCACATGCTTGTTTTTGGACACGTTTGGGTCTCACTTCCATGTAACCCAAGCACATGCTGCTTTATAAATAGGGACGTATTTTAGCACATGCTTAAATATTTTGCTGAATTGAGGCCTTAATTCTCAAAATTCTGTCTTTCTCTTATTTTTAAATCCTTTAATTCTTCATTTCTCTGCTTTATAGAGCTTTTACCGCTCACATTCATATCAGATATATGTAACCTTTCTGCCAGAGCGAGATGGCAGGACAAGGTCTGGGTTGTATATCTAGGGATTTCCAAGTAATCTTACAGCACCGACTGGCTCAAGCAGCCACCCAGTCTTCTGGGAAATCATGTACAATTCCCTGGGCCCCCCCAAAGGGGTAAGGCTTCCCCACTCATAAGCATGAACCTGAATGTGGTATACAGATTTTAATAGTAGAAAAACAGTATGTAAAAATCCAATAGCAGAAATCAGCACTGATCTGGAGAATCAGTGCAGAATAATCTTCCCAACATAATCCCACACAGCATAACAGAATATACAAATCCAATAGCAAAACTAGCACTGATCTGGAGTGTCAGTGCAAAACAAGGTTCCCCAACAAACCCCAGAGTATGTAGGGACTGTCTTCATGCCAGCTGCCTGCCAACTCTGCCCGCTGATCACGTGCACTCTGCTCTCAGCATCCACTGGCTCTGCCCACTGTCCGCTGGCTGCACCCACAGGTCACTCACTCTATCTGCTGCTCCTCTTCAGCGATTCAGCTCAGAGAGAGGATTTTCCTCTCTTAGGGTATGTCTAAACATGTTATTTTGAAATAAACCAGTGTTATTTCAAAATAAAAGAGATTAAGTCCACATGACATATTAAGTACACATTTCAAAATAAGAGCTACCATTTCAAAATAGCTTAAACCTTCTTTAAATTGAAACAACTGTTATTTCAAAACAGTTATTTCAAAATAACACCATTCGGATGTGTAATTTCAAAATAACACTTTTGCACTTCTCCTTCCCAGAGTATCTTCCTTTTAGCCTATACTGGGTGGGGGCATGGCCCAGGGAGGGGGCCATGTTGCCACACTTCCCATTGTGCCCCTCTCCTAAAGTGAAATAGCAAGTCCTGTGTTTGGACATGCTATTTCACTTTGAGCTTTTCCCTTAATTTGAATTAACTTATTTCAAAATAAGAATTTTATTTCAAAATAACTCATTTTGAAATAACAATGTACATGTGGACATAGCCTTAGTGATTTCAGCTCAGAAAGATAGAATCATAGGGTTGGAAGGGACCTCATAGGTCATCTAGTCCAACCCCCTGCCAGAGGCAGGACCACTCCCACTAAACCATCCGAGTCATGGTTTTGTCCAGACGGGCCTTAAACACCTCCAAAGATGGAGATTTCACCACCTCCCTCAGCAGTTCATTCCAAGGCTTCACCACTCGCCTAGTAAAAAAGTTTTTTCTAATATCCAGCCTCGACCTCCCTAATCGCAACTTGAGACCATTGCTCCTCGTTCTGTCCTCTGTTATTACCGAGAACAGTCAAGCTCCATCTTCCTTAGAGCATCCCTTCAAGTAGTTGAAGGTTGCTATCAAATTCCCCCTCAATCTTCTCTTCTGCAGACTAAATAAGCCTAATGCTTTCAGTCTTTCCTCATAGGGCTTGTGCTCCAGCCCTTTAATCATTTTGGTTGCCCTCCTCTGAACTCTCTCTAGCATGTCCCTGTCCTTTTTGTAGTGGGGAGCCCAAAACTGAACACAGTATTCTAGATGTGGCCTCACCAGTGCAGAATAGAGGGGAATGATCACATCCCTTGATCTGCTGGTAACACTTCTTTTGATGCAGCCCAGTATGCCATTGGCCTTTTTGGCAGCAAGAGCACACTGCTGACTCATATCTAGCTTCCCATCCACCATGACCCCCAGGTCCTTTTCTACACTGCTGCTACTTAGCTGAATGTTTCCCAGCCTGTAGC
>ML682140.1:1680177-1761496 GCA_007922195.1 Podocnemis expansa
GCACCCTGGGAGGAGGGGCACATGTTGTCTCGGAACACTTTGTTCCGCAACAACATGTCCGAACAGGGCTGTTTCGAAACCTCTGTTTCGAAACAACTCTGTTTCGACAGTAAACAAGGTTTAAGTTGTTTCGGGAGAAACACGGCCATTTCGAAACAAGCTGTTTGCTTGTGTCGAAATGGCCGTGCGTCATGTGGCCATGGCACTTCTTATTTCGAAACAACCTCTGTTGTTTCGAAATAAGAAGTGTGTGTGGCCATACCCTAAGGGTTTTAGGATGGGTTCTTTGAGAACCTGTTCCATAATTTTTCCAGGGATTGAGGCGAGGCTTGACAGGTCTGTAATTCCCTGGATCCTCCTTTTTTTGTTTGTTGAAAATAGGTACTACCTCCTTTTTCCCCTTTCTTGAAAATAGGCACTACTGGTTTGCCTCTCAGTGATTTCAGCTTTTAAATCACAAGTGGCTCTAAACAGCTTTTTCTCTTAAAATAACATAGGTCTTATAAGAAGCCCACCCAAATCTATTATCTGACAATGGGACCATGGAATGAGGTAGGGCATAGATCCAGAAATAGCTATACACCCCCCTCTCCCATCATGACTTTTTCAGGCTGAGGTAGGCAGTGGTCTCTCTTACAAGTTTCTTTTTTGCTAAGGGTAGCTTTTACCCTTTAACTAATCTAACAGATTTTGAACAAAAAAGAAAGTAACATATCACAAAAGACAGTATTTCATGTTTCCCTTCAGTAGAATTACAGATATTGACAGATTTGTGATCAAATAAACTCAAATACCATTACCCATATTGCCCTGCACCCATAGCTTGATTATGCTAATACATTCTTTGTGTTCATGCAAACACAAAACCCATGCAGATTAGTTGCCCCCTTTCAGAAGCTGTTAGGCACAGCTCCTAAGCCTGTCTTACACAAAATAAATGTATGTTTCTGAACAGCATTGTTATCACCTACCTAGTCTCTTTTTTTCAAACAGTATTCTCCAACTAATAGCCTGTAGACCAGAATGCAGCCCACCAAAGGCTGATGGCTGGTTTGCCAATCCTGAGGCAGCAGTGGGGTAGACCAGCAACTACCCCTCATCTCTAGCCCCAGCCTCGACTGGTGGGGTGGAACAGAGAGGGAGGCCCAAAGCCAGCCAGCAGAGTAGATTGACGGGTCCCTCTTCCCCACAGCCATAGGCTGGGCTGGCTGGTGGGTTGCAAAGGCAGCCCCAACTCCACTCCAGCCCAGAGCTGGCCCAGCTGCTCCTCTCCAGACCCCAACCAGTTGGCAGGGCACTTCCATCCAGTTGCTGGGCCAGCAGGGAGGAAAAGAGATAGGACGTGCAGCAGCAGCCCAATGTGAGCTGGAGGGATGTTGTGTGCCTGCAGGCTCCCTCTTCCTGTTTCCCAGCAGAAAGCAGGCTCTGCAGTCCACTCCAGCCTTGTGCACCATGCTACAGTTGTCTCCTCCCCACCCATCGTCCAAAACTCCACCTCCTCCTGCCAGCACCCTCTGGCAAAAATAAAAGTTGGCACCTGTAAATTTCCGTCCTCTGGCCTGCCCCCCACAACAGTCCCATGCCAGCCACCTTGGTGCAGCATCCCCCATTTGAAATTTGCTCCTGAATGAAACAAAACACAAACAAACAAAACAAAACAAAACAAAAGTGTAAAGAGGCCCCTCACACAAAAAGGTTTAACACCCTTGTTTTTAAAAATGTTAGGTTTTTTTTTCCAGTACAGTCAAATCATATAAAGCTATTTTCCTCTCTCCTTTTCAGCCTATAAATTGTGTTATTCTCCCAAAAAAAAAAAAAAAATGCTGCAAAGTGGTTATGTACTTTCCCTGTACATTTAACAGATTTAACTCTTTCAGCCTTGCAACGTGACCGGGAGGGCTCCCAGCCATGTATGAAACAATCAGGTAGCCTACTGCCCCCCCCCCCCACTACCAAAAGTCTTCTCCAGCAGGAGGGCTTTTTGTGGTGGGTCAAATTACTCTGTCCCTCCCAACTGAAGAAATTCTGCTTCCAAAGGGATGTCTGAGGCAAGAGACTTGACCAGCAGCCCCTGCCACCACAAAACACAGGAGCTGCTTGGTTTTGGTTGTAGGCTGATTTCACACAATACACTCAGCTGCTGCTGCTGTGCCGTGACACAGTTTTGTGTCACAAGACAGTGGTTGAGAATCCCTGTTCTAGAGCAGTGTGAATGAAATCTCTGATTGACAGCACGACACATGAACTGCAAACAAGAAAAGGAAAAAAGTGGATGGGGCCTGTGTGGGGAATGAGCCAATCAAAGGCCAGCTAGCAACTGAGTGACTGACAGTGAGTGGTGGGGGGCAGTGGCTCCCCAGAAGCGCAGCGTACTGTGACTTAGACTCTGATTGGCTGACAGAAAGCAAGCAGAAATGAGCTGGGATTGGCTGGAGCAACCTCCCTCTGCAGAGTCTCCTCTTTTTGGAAAGTAGAAATGTGGCAACCCTACACTGGGGTATCAGCAATCGTAGCCCTGGGGCAGCAGTTCTCAGATGTCATTGTTCTAGGATCCACTCTGGAGAACAAAAGTTACTACACTGCTATGGGAGGGGACTGGAATTTTAGCCAGGTCACCCCCATCCCTGTGTCAGGGACCTGTGCCTTGAGCCCTGCCACCCAGGCCTGCGACAGAAGCCAGAATCCTATTGCCCAAGACCAAAGCCCTCAGGCTTTGACAGCAACCCTGGTGGTGGGGTTGAGGCTTTGGCTTCAGAGCCAGGCTCCAGCAAATCAAATGGGGTTATGACCCCATGTGAGAATTGCTGACCTAGGGCAGAAAGAACACAGGGACCTGTACATAACATAAATTATAAAATAATTTAAAAAACCTATAAAATAAACAAACAGGAGTAAAACCAGCTAACAAAAGCCAGCACCAGCCACAACTCCAGCCACACGCTGCTGCCACCAACAGGGACCCTTGACACCATTTTTCCCATTACATTTCTCATGTGAACTACCAGGTCTTGAATTACATTTCTGAAGGAAACTGGGATGAATTTAAAACCATTTAAAACATTTATTTAAAAAAATGAAACAATGGGAAAACTTGAATGAAAACTTTTTATTCACAAAAGCTCATTTTATTCACAGTACCATTAGTCTGAGACCTCGTCTTCAGTTCAGCAACATTTGAAGGAAGATATACAAGGTACATAAAATATCTTGCATATCTCCCTTTGACTCTTGAACTCCCACTTAGCTCCCTTGTCTCCACTATGCTGAGTTGAAGAAATGCCATCTCTTCAATTCAGTGCTACCCTTCTCGGGGGCTGCAGTTACTAAACCAAACTCCAGAGTGATTGAGCAGGTTTGACTGATCACTCAATAGAACCTGGAAGAGCGAATTTCCCTCCACCAGTGTAGACATAGCCATAGACTCGCTTGTCCTTCCCTGAAGGTAGAGAGGCACAGAGACTAGGATCAGGACCATCTGTGTCCATGAAAGACCATATCAACCCTGCAAATAAGACCAGACCCACATCCCTCCCCAAACTAAAGCCCCCAAACTGGACCAGATCCCCACCCCCACCCCACACTTTCAGCATGAACTGGATAAGACCTCTCCAAGAACTGACCCCTCTGAACACGTACCTTCCCAGCCTACTAAAAGAGGGCTCCTCCTGAACCAGATCCTCCTCAAATCGACTGATGGACAGCTCTTGGCCCCCCACTCCAGACCCACAGCTGCTGTTGATCTGCCTGTTCCTCACCCAACAGGACTGGGTCTCACAGCTGCAGCTTGGCTCAGAGCACAGGTGGGCCAGAGATGCTCGGGAGGGCAGGAGGCTCAAGGAATCCCTGGGGAAACTGGTGAGGGGATATGCCAGGGGGTCCTGAAGTAGGTCCAGTCTTCTCCGGGGGTCCTGGTGGGTTATGGGGCATTCGAGCACCAGTTGCTCCATGGGGTGCGTGCCAAGGAGGGCTACCTTGTGTAACGAGCACACGCAGCTTGGGGCCCTGGCCATGGGGGTTACCTGGTTCAATGAGCATCATGGGTCAGGATACATGTGCACTAGGTGCCACTGTCTCCTGCCCACCATGGTCTGGGACCCCCGTGCTCCCACCAACTGGCTTGCAGTGGGAGAATGCATGCACAGCACCCTCCCTCCAATGCTGCCTCAGTCCTGGTGGGGCTCTGAGAACCAGGTGACAAGGCAGGGGCTGTGCCATCTGTGCATGGGACTTGCAGGACCCCAGCCATCAGCACAGCTGCCAGAAAATCCTGAATGGGGTCTCCTTGAACCCTCTTACAGTTCACACAATGGTATGAGCCACTGTGTGACCTGGACCCGGCGTGGTGGGATGTGGTGGGGCCACCTGACTACCTCTCACTGCCCATGTGGGCCCCAGACCTGGGGTGCAGGGACCACTGCACTTCCTTCCCTGGAGCCCTGCATCTGGCACAAGGCCCTGATATGTTCCACCTCTTCACCTGCAGTACAGACAGACAGACAGACAGTCATTGGGACAGCCCCTAGCCTAGCCTAGCCTAGCCTAGCCTAGCCTCCCCTCCTCTCCCTTGCTGTCTTCACCATATACCCGATCCAACTGGGCCTTCCCCTTCTGCCTCCCAGCCTCAAGTGAGTGTTTTACTTAGGGTGCAAGATTTGGAGACACAGTTGCAGTGTTTTCCCAAATTAATACAGTGCTTCCTTCTCCTTTCTCATACACAGACTCTGTGCTTGCCAGTAGGGAAGAATGGCCTTATCAGAGGGCCCAGGCTGGGGTTTAGTTTTCCCAGATATCTGGGTGGTGTCAAGCTGTTTTTCATTTTCATTCTAACAGGAACCCCTAGGTGTTCAACACAGCTGTTACTGCTGCTGACATCAGCTGTCACAAGGGTCACATACACAGAACATAGCAATAAACCCAGTCACGGGTAACTCAACATCCAACATAACAGTGTTAGGTTTAAAGTGAATTATGGTCCAATAATGAGAGGTAGCATATTCAGAGCTGTGTTGGGAACAGTTGGTTACTCACTAGTAACTGTCCTTCTTCAAGATGGGCTGCTAACATACATTCAGTTACAGGTGTCTACGTGCTGCAGCACATGGTAGCTCAGAAAGTCTTTAGCATTAGCCTGTCAGGTCAGGGCACATAGCCAACGCCCCCTCCACACCACAACCGCGGCTATATAGGTGACCGTGACCCTCCCAGTTCCATATACCTTTGCCAACTCCATTAGCGGGGATGGTGGGAGGGACCTGAATGTATGTGAGCAGCCCATCTCGAAGAAGAAAGGTTACTGGTGAGTAACCAACCATTCTCCTTTGAGCGTTGCTCACATCATTCAGTTACAGGTGACTGCTAGCCATACCCAAGGCTGGTTGGAGGAGTTACAGTCTACCCACACTGAGTACAACTCTGTCCAAAGTGGCATCATCTCTAGCCTGTTGGGCAATGGCATAGTGCATCGTGAAGGTATGTATCGATGGCCACATAGTGGCCCTGCAGCTCTCTTGGATCGGGACCTTGGTGAGGAAGGCCGTGGAAGATGCCTGAGCTCTGGTAGAGTGGGCTCTCACAGTCCCTGGGAGAGGCGTGTTTGACCTTCCATAGCAGTCTTTGATGCAGTTTACAATCCATTTGGAGATACACTGAGAGGACACTGGGGAGCCTCTCATGCATTCGGCGACCGCCACGAACAATTGGGAGGTCTTACAGAAGGGTCGAGTACGCTCGATATAAGTTAAGAGTGCTCTCCTCACATCTAAGGTGTGCCACTGTCTCTGGCTTTCTATGACCTGGGGGTCAGGATAGAAAACCAGCAGGCAAATTTCTTGATTCATGTGAAAGGGAGTGGCCACCTTAGGCAGGAAGGAAGTATGGTGGCAGAGGACCACCTTGTCTGGAAAGAATGTCATATGTGGGGGTTTGGAGGAAAGGGCTCACAACTTCGAAACCCTTCTGGCTACCAGGAACACCTTCCAGGATAAGAGTAGCTGAATCCAAGGGTTCATAGGGCGGTTCTGTCAAAGCCTGTAGCACAATGTTCAGAACCCACTGAGGGAGAAAGAGCTTTTCCACCCCCTTCAGGAACCTGTGAGATATGGGGTGGGAAAAGACTGGGGCACCATCAACCCTTTGGTGGAAGGCTGAAATCACCGCTAAGTGGACTCTTAGTGAGGAC
The DNA here is from genome assembly GCA_007922195.1 of Podocnemis expansa. Taxonomy (NCBI): domain Eukaryota; kingdom Metazoa; phylum Chordata; order Testudines; family Podocnemididae; genus Podocnemis; species Podocnemis expansa. Next base: position 1,686,356 of record ML682140.1, read on the forward strand.
AGGGATAGACCCTTTTCTCTTACGTCTAAGAGATAGTCCAGAGTTGTATGGATTGGTGTGGAGATAGGGTCTATTTCTTTGCCACAGCACCAAGTGGAGAAGGTCTTCCACTTTGTGATGTAGGTGGACCTGGCAGAGGGTTTTCTACTACCAATCAGGACCTTTTTAACCCTATCTAAGCAGCACCTCTCTTGCTCACTGAGCCAGAGATCATCCAGGCTGTCAAATGTAGGAGACCTGGGTTCGGGTGCCGGAGGCGTCCCAAGTCCTGTGTTAGGAGATCCACCAACTGAGGTAGGTGGAGCGGGGTCCTTATGGACATGTCCTGCAGGGGCGGGAACCAGTGTTGTCTGGGCCAGTCCAGAGCTATCAGTATGATGTGTGGTCCATCCACCAGGACCTTCAGTAGCACTCTGTGGGTAAGGGGAAATGGCGGGAAGGCGTAAATCAGGGCCTCTGACCAACTGAGAAGGAAGGCATCACAGAGAGAACCCTCCTCCTGACCCCGGAGGGAACAAAATTGAGGGCATTTGCAATTTTGTTCCTTGGCAAACAGGTCCACCTGGGGGGGTTTATCTCTTTATCAGCAGGGCTTATCCACCTTGCGGTGGAGGGACCACTCATGATTCTCTAGGGGTGTTCTGCTAAGTGAGTCTGCTAGGCCATTGTCCACCCCGGGGAGGTGGAAGGCAATCAGCATACAGTGGTGATCTATCGCTAGCTGCCAAAGCTTGCACACCTCCTCACATAGAGCCGAGGAGCAAACCCCCTCTTGCTGGTTGGTATAAAACACGGCCGTTGTATTGTCTGTGAGGACCTGGACCATTCCGTCGTGGATTTTGTTGAGAAAGGTCGTGCAACCCAATCTGATGGCCTGGAGCTCCTTCACATTTATGTGGAGGAGTTTGCCCTCGGGGCTTCAAACATCCTGTGTAGAGTGGCCCCAAGACAGGTAGGCTCCCCAACCTGAGTCCGAAGCATCCGTTATCAGGGTCACTGAGGGCTTGGGGTCCCTGAATGGGTTGCACCCCATCATGAGGTGGGGGTCCCTCCACATTTGGATTTGTCCAGACAGTCTCTCCATGGCCAGAACAGCATGGTGAACCAGAGCTGGAAAGGTCTCATTCTCAGGCACACTGTTTAGATTATCGAGGTGGCCACTGCCATGTGACCCAGAAGCTGCATGCACCGGCATGCTGTGGTCACACCTGGTGCTTGCAGTTCCATGATGATGGTGCAAATGGACCAAAATCTTCACAGGGGCAAGGATGCTGTGTCCATTGAATGTTTAATCGTGCCCTGATGAACGCTATGTCCTGAGTGGGGCAGAGTTTGGACTTCTTTGTGTTTATGAGGAAGCTAAGGAACGTGCAGTTTCACCACCAGGTTGACATGGTTTTGCACCTGTTGACTTGACTTGCCCACTATCAGGCAATCGTTCAGGTAGGGGTAGATTCTTATGCCCCTCCTGCATACAAACGCTGTGACTGATGCCATGCATTTTGTGAACAACCTGGGAGCTAGCAATAGCCCGAAAGGGAGGGCGGTGAACTGGTAGTGGTTTTGTGCCACCACAAACCTGAGGAATCATCTGTGGTGGGGTCAGATGGCTACGTGAAAGTAAGCATCCTTTATATCGAGGTCTGAGAACCAGTCTGCTGGGGACAGGGAGGGGACAATCTGGCAGGAAAACCATGTGGAACTTTATTCTCTTTATGTATTTGTTTAGTGCTCTGAGGTCTAGAATGGGCCATAGGTCCCCGTTGGCTTTGGGGACCAAGAAGTAGCAGGAGTAGAACCCTTTGCCCTGCTCTCATTTGGGGACCTTTTCTATGGTCCTGAGGGAGAGGAGGTTTTGGCATTCATCCTCGAGCCTTTTTGACAGTTCCTGGTTCTCTGAGGCTGCACAAGGGGGCTGTTTCCTGTCCCAAGGGATTGAAAAGAACTGGATACGGTATCCTCGTGCCACTGTGTCGAGAACCCACTGGTTGGATGTAACACTGGTCCACTGGGAGGCAAAGTGGCGGAGGTGGTGGGGGGAAAACAGGGGCCCTGGAGTGCTGCCCTCAGGGGGGAGGGGGACCATCAAAAACACTGTTTATGGCTGGATGAATGGTCAGGTCCCTGCCCGTGCCTTCCTGACTGTGAGGCACTGAGCTTTCCCCCTTTACCTGAGCGGGTCTTATCCTCATCCAGGTCCCTAAGATGATGCTGGGGAAACTGGAGGGATCTCGGGAACTGACTCTGCAGTTGAAGTTGCTGCTTTAGCTGATGTAACTGCTGCTGGAGCTGCTGATGTGGCCTCGTGGAGTGCCTGATGGGTTGTGGAGTGTATATCCCCAGGGACCGAAACGTGGTCCTTGAGTCCTTCATACCATGGAACTTCATGTCTGTGGATGGGGCAAAGAGGTCAGGACCCTCAAAGGGGAGGTCCTGAATAATTTGCTGCATTTGCTTGGATAGGCCGGAGCCCTGAAGCCAGGCCAATTGATGCATGATGACTGAGGAGGCCATACTGCAGGCAGCCATGTCCACCATGTCCCAGGTTGCCACTAGAGCATCCCTGGATGCCCTCTCTCCTTCCTTGAGCATTGCCTCGAAGTAGCTCAGGCACTCCTCGGAGATGGCCGTACAGAAGTTTTGCATGGCCTCCCATAGGTAGCGCGTCATTAGGGCTGAATGGTTGGACATACAGAGCTGGAGGGCAGCGAAGGAGTAAATTTTCCTCCCCAGGAGATCAAGCTTCTTTGCCTCTTTGTCCTTGGGCATGGAACTTGGCTGGTCCTGTCTCTCCCTCTGATTTACGGCATCAGCCACCAGGGATCCTGGAGTGGGATGATGAAACTGGAAGGAAAACTCCTCTGGGGAGACATAGTATTTCTTATCTGCAGCTTTGGACACTGACGGGACTGAGGAAGGCATTTGCCAGCATTCTTGGATAATGCCGTATACTCCCAAATGCAAGGGAATTGCCACCCTCACTGGGGGGGGGGGGGGTCTATGGCATGCATTGAAGAGGGAGTCGTCCTCTTCCTGGATTACTCCCAATTTCAGTTTTAGGTTCACTGCCATACGGGGGAGGGGGTCTCCCTTGCAGTCAGCTGACATGTCAATTAGGCGCTCATCAGGTGAAGAGGAGGATTGAGGCCGCGATCTACTATGCTGTGTAGAGTCGGGGTCAGGTTCATCATCGGAAAAATCTGAGGACTCTGGCAGTGGCGACTGGGTGTAATGAGTGGAGACATCATTGGTTGCTGTGTTCAGCCAGTTGAGGGTCCACTTGTTATGAGGTGATCTCGTTAGAGGCATTGCCATAGGGGGAGTGGAGATCTCTCCCTGTAGCCGTGGTTTGACCTCCTCGAGCTCGGGGATATGGAACTCTTATGAAGTCTCTTCCTTGGGCACATCTCCTGTGGATGGAGGAAGTGGTCCTCGGAGGACAATCTGGAAGACCCTCCTCCTGATGTTCGGGAGCCCGGTACCAAGAGCTGTTCAGAGGAGCAATGGAGAGGAGTTTCTTGCCCCTCTGTACCAGACTGTGGTACTAAAGGAGGGCTGGGGGTGCCATGCTTGGGCCCGGTGGTGGGCTGGCTGTTGGTACCTGGTTGGAAGATGGTGTAGAGCTGCAAGCTGGTACTGGTATCGGCATTGATTCAGTCAGCGATACCGGATCCGGCGGTACCAGGACTGGTGGTACCAGGGTGGACATCAGTGCCAGGCTTGACGTTGGTACTATGGGGGGCAGTACTGGGCCCTGGGATGCCGATGAGGATGGCATCATTCTGGTCCTTTTCTTCGTCTTCTTCACTGGGGCTGGGTTTGGATGCCCATGGTGGGCCATCGGGGTTGCCTGTGCTGGTACCCTTCTTGGGGCAGCTGAGAGGCTACCTGGTGACCGACGAGCTCGGTGCTGGGGTGGTACCATTGCGGGTCAAGATTTCAAACCTGGTACTGATGATCGGTGGCAGGTGTCCTGAGCCCAGACTGATCGGGGCTCCAGCAGAGCACTCATGGCTCAGCCAGTTTTGGGGGTGGTAGCTCCACTCCCCGAGATCAAGAGGAGGCGGCGCTCCCTTTCTAACCGAGTCCTCCACTTGAAGGACCAGCAAATGGGACACTCTGCCGTGAGGTGGGACTCACCTAGGCAAGCGAGACGTTTCTCGTGCGGGTCATCCATTGGGAAAGCCTTGCGGCACCCTAAGCACGGCTTGAAACCAGGCATCTTGAATTTCACACAAAGACAGGCACTTGTGTTTCACAAGTTTACGCTGATCCGAAACTGACACTGATGGCAGAAAAAGGAAGCAGGAGGGTCAGGGTCACGGTCAGCTATATAGCCATGGTTGCAGCATGGAGGGAGCATTGGCTGTGTGCCTTGACCTGACAGGCTAATGCTAAAGACTCCAAGCTACCGTGCGCTGCAGCACATAGACACCTGTAACTGAAGGATGTGAGCAGCGCTCAAAGGAGAATCTTTATTGAAAGAGAACTGAGAGCAGAGGCAAACAGACAGACAGGTTTCCCAAGCACTAAAACAAACCTCCCATTTATCACTATGGCAAACCCAATGACTCTAAGGAGTCCAAAACACCACACATTCCCCCCCACCCAATGAAAATGCCATACTTGCCCCGCACCCCCCAAAGAATAAACATTAAACTAAGAGAGGAAGATAGACTGCCCCATACCTGGCAAACCCCCAGGGAATTATTCTTCCCTGTGAAGAGAGGGTCACAACTAGCTAAAGATCCAACTAATTAGTCCTTCTGTCTTTAGGTGGATTACAGAGAACTTCTGGTGTGCCCACACTGCAGTTTGACCACAGGTACCAGGGAAGTAGCCAGAATCAGAGAGGATGTTGTGCCCAGTTGATCCAGGGAGGAGGCCAAAGCCATTGAAGAGGTGGCTGGAGCAGGAGAGACATGAACTGCTGTTTCATGCCCTGCTGTTATATCATCTGTAAGGGTAAAGTCAGTTATGTCAGTTGGAGATGCGTCCTCCAGATGGGTATGACTGGGTAGCGACTGATCTACATGCCATCACCAAACCAGGCCATTCGCAGTCTGGACAGAGCAGAAAACAGGTCCTGTCTTGGCAATGATTGTTGCTGGAAACCATTTAGCTCCCAAATCATAGTTTCGAGTGAGGACAGGCTGCCCAATACTAGAGGTGATGTCCTTTGCTCTTGGTGCATGTCTGTTGACCTGGTCCTCTTGCTGGTGGTGAACCACTTATCCTATTTCAGCAAATCAAAGCAAGAGTGCAACTGCTATCCCATCATAAGAAAAGCTGGAGATGATTTAGTTACAGCCTGCGGAGTGATCCTGTAGGTTACTTACCAGGAACCATCCTTCTATGAGATGGGCTGCTCGGATTCATTCAGTAGTAGGTGTCGCCGTGCTGGAGCACCAGATTGGTTGTAACTTTTTGCCCTAGCCTGTCAGAAAAGGGCAGGCAGCCACCACCCCTGCACCACCCTGTGGCTACATGTGTGGCCACCACCCGGCCCCTCCCCAGTTCCTAGGAGTCACCAACTCCAAATGCAGGGATGGGGTGATGGTTCTGAATGAATCTAAGCAGCCCATCTTGAAGAAGGACAGTTACTGGTAAGTAATCCACCGTTCTTCTTCAAGCGCTGCTCAGATACATTCAGAAATAGATGACTGCTAGTAATGCTGATGGATGGTGGGTGGAACTGGCTCTTCTGCCTTAAGCACAGCATATCTCTGACTTGGGAAGATGTCCAACAAGCCAGGTCCTCGAGAGTGCTAAGGAATCGACCTAAGGCCCCTTATCCAGGCAAGGGTAGGCTGGGACTGTAAGACCCAACCCAGGAGAGAAGTAGGCCCAATTTATCAGAGCACCAATAGTGTGTGTGGACAGGAAGGCCTGAGGTCACCCTATGTATTAATGAGGTACCAATGCGATGTGGCTATGGTCGAGGAATACGTCTCTAGTTGCTCTGCCAGAGAGGGTATTGGCAGAGGTGTGTGGAGAGCTGAGGATTCATTGTTCTGGCAACGACACATGTTGGGGTAATCCCTCTGAGGGAGTTCGCAAGGCCCTAAGTTTGCTGGGCTGGCAGTGGTGGTTACCAACACTGCAACAGACAGAGGAAGAGAGCTAGACCATCTTTCCCTCAATCCAGCATTGTAAAACACATGGGCTATGTTCACACACAGAGGGCTTGTTTCAAAACAAGACATTTCAAAACAAGCTGTTTTGAAATAATGCGTTATTTTGAAACAAGTTAAAAACACCATCCTCGAAATAAAACAAAAGCAGGAAATGAAATAGCATGTCCACACTGTGGGCTTGCTATTTCATTACCTGCTTCAGGGGCCTGTGGCTCACCCTGCAGCCCCAGAAAGGGGGCTGCAGCCCCTGGCGGGGGGGGGGTAAGCCCCCGCGGGGGGGCTTACCCCCCCCACCGGGGCTGTCCCCAAACCCCGCGGCGGTGTCAGGGGCACCCGGCTCAGCCCACTGCCGGGGCTGCCCCCAAACCCCGCTGCGGGGTTGGAGGCACCCAGGTCAGCCCGCCACTGCAGGGGCCGGGGTGAGTGCGGCCCTGGGATTCCCCAGCGCAGCTGCTCCTGCCGGGGCTGCTGAGGGTTCCCTGGCCAGGATGCTGAGGGTCAAATGTTGTTTCGGAACACTTTGTTCTGAAACAACATGTCCCAATGGGGTTGTTTTGAAACCACTCCTTTCAAAACAACGTTGTTTCGCAAGGGAATGGGGTTTAAGTTGTTTCGAAACACCGCCATCATTTTGAAACAATGGAACCTGTTGTTTGAAAACAACGGTACGTCATGTGAACATGGCATTTCTTATTTTGAAACAACCTCTGTTGTTTCAAAATAAGAAGTGTGTGTGAACATACCCATGCAGGCCTTGGGCCAGATGGATACATGGATCTGCCGTACTCGGTATCCCACAGGAGGGATGGGTTACCAGGAGCGGGTAGGGAGGATCTAGAGAAGTTTAGTTCAATCTAGTTTAAAGAGAAGCACGAGAGATCGAAGGCGACAGCTGACGACCCCATACAGCACACCTGTAAGAGAGGCAGCGGGACTGGCATAGGAAAGCCAGGTGCTTGGCCCGCCCTATGGTAATATATAAGATAGAAAGTCCCACCAGTGCCTATGCATCTGGAGAATATGATCAGGCCTGCGTGAGCTTACTGATGACACTGTGACAGTCCCTTTTTGGGGTCAGTTGTCAGCATTTGTATCCTCGCAAGACGCAAGGAAATGGTATTACCGCTATCTCCGCCCTTCCCTTTTCTTTTGTATTTTTTGGGGGGGTTTTTTGGTGGCTGGAAAGCAGCCACAGGAATACTGGAGGAAGGAGCTGAACGCAGGAAGGCAATGGCCAAGTGATAGGCTCATGAGCACGATAGACCCTGATGCTAGTTCCCGCAACCTACAGAACCAACTCACTTTGGCCTACATGGCCCTCGTGCCAACAGGAATGAGCATCCCGAAATGGGACTAGGCTTAAGCACACGGGGGTGTGCATCAGGATTGAGGCTTCCTTTGAGAAGGGGGCCTGAGGGAGAATCGGGATGTACAGAAGGAGGGAGTAGTCTCCTCCGAAAGGAGAGGAGCAAAGGTATGCCACTCCAGCGGGGCACATCCGGCCATCTCCTTTTTAAGACGCTTTTGATTTATCTGAAGTGTCCTCTATGAGTATGCTATTGTTGATATTAGGTCTTACCAGAAAGGTGAACTCTATCAAGGGTCAGCTAGTTCCCGAATTCCTGGTCACTAAAAGAAATTTCAGGGTGGATGTAATATGAGCTTTATCGAGTGTGAAAACCTCTAGCAATTGCTTAGAATAGGAGTATAATATGCTAAGTCATGACAACTAAGACTAGAAGAGCCCTGGCTCGTGATGGGGAAGGAGGAGTTGTACTCGTGGGACTCCAGAGCGAGAGTCTCCCAGAGCTAGGCCAGGGTAACCACGGCACTGTGGCCATGCCTGGGGGGTGAACTACATGAGAGACACTGCTGGATGAAACTCTGGGAAGTGATGATTGGGCTCAGACCAGTACCCCAACTGTGCGAGCAGTCTCTGAACCATCATAGTGGGAGCAGGCGGTGACTGTGAACGTAACAAGAGGGTGGAGGGATGAGTTTCTCTGCCTTTGACTGAATGGCGAAGGGATGAGACCCAGATGATTTGATTATTACGTTATCTCCTCTGGTTCTCCATGACCTGAGGGGTTTCCTGATTTGGGTGTAAGAGAGTGGCCACCTTAGGGATAAAGAGAGAAAGGGAAGTGGCACAGGTCCCCTCTGTGAGGAGCAAGACCACCCTATATGGGGGTTCTGACATGATGGCACATCCTGGGTAGTGGTGATCGACAGCTCAGGGGAGAAGATTCCTGGGGGGGGGGGTGATTCACCATTTGTTAACTTGGCACTTTTTTCCCCCATGGGGAAAAAATGGGTAAAAGAACAAGGCAGGGGCCCCATTATTGTGACTTCTCTTAAGAGTGCTCATCTAAGCTGTGGACCAGCCAGTAGTAGTGAGTACTGGAAGGTTCATATCCCACATTTAAACCATGAGCGATTGGCCAACACTTGAGTCTGATGGCCAGGTCCCAACATTTGCATCTAGTACTTGGCAGGCAGGAATGAACTGCCTGCTTCATGGGTTCAGGAAGGGTTTGAGTGCTCCCAAGTTGGAAGTCTTTGCCTTATAACCCTAATGGGGGGTGATTGGATGAGTGATGTTTAAGCACCAGCTAGTTCCGCTGGTGATACAGGGAAGGGTTGGTTAAGGGGGCATGCAAAAAGAAAAGGGTGGAGGGCTCCCTCCCCACCTTTTGGGGGCTGGGGACCAAATGCTTTCTGTGGAAAGGGAAGCGGGAGCCAACAAAAAGGTTCTTCAACCATCTGCTTGGAGGGATAGAATGATAGGGCCTTGCCCATGGGGAAGCGTGCGAGAGCGTAGCTTCCTGGTATGGAAATGGCCCCATGAGGGAAGGCCCTGTTTAGTTCGGGGTGGGCATCGGTGGGGAGATACACGCTTTGATGTTTGGAGTGTGTTCTGTGAATGCCCTATGTCCCAGAGAGGGTAAGGGAGTCACCACCAAAGGAAGCGGGAGGGGGGAAAGGGGGGGCGTTTTCCCTCCAGTGGGGTGTCATGTACAGGGGCGTGATAGCCTCTTGGGAGTCAGAACCGTTCACTATAGGGTGCCTGCACAGGTTCAGACCACAGGCCTCCATTCTGTCTGCTATACGGTGGTCGAGGAGGCTTGGATAGTGAGAGGGTCGAGTTCTCTCAGGAGTTGGAAGTATTAGGGTCAATGGAGGGGGTGTGAATAGGGGTTACACCCTGGTTCTACCAAAGGAGAAGAGGTTGCTTAACCTCTGAACTGCCCATTCTCACCGGGGTCGGGGGGGGGGGGGGGGCTGTCTGTCAGCTCAGACAGAGAGCGTCCCAAGTCAGTGGGCGCTCCACGCTGGGTTTGGAGAAGGTGGTTGACAATGACAGTGGTAATTATAACCAATACTGCTGATTAATGGGCGGGAGGCCTCTCTGGAGTTGTGCAGGGGAGGACCTTGCTGGTAGGGTCCCCCAGGTGGGATTTGAACTGAAGTTGTGGTGGTAAAGGTTGAGTCCTCACCAGTAGCTGTTGAAAGACGGGATTGGGGGGCGGGGGGCAGTTTACTATTGGGCCTTATGGAGCTGGAGGACATGGAAGAGGCCTGACGGTTGGGCTCACCAACGGTGGTATTGCTGGTGCCCATTACGGCCTTGGGACGCCCAGTTGCATCCTCTGCATGCCGGGCCAGGGGACAGTCCCTCTGGACATGGCCCGCAGCCCTACAGAGGAAGCACCAAGCCTCCCCGCTAGGAATAAAAGATTTTATAATGGGCCCCTTGATGGGGCACCAAGAAGGACCCCTCTAATGCCACCCCATCACGCACCCCCACCGGCAGCAGTTGGAGTTGCACCTGCTGGCAGAAGGACAAGACGTAACGGAGGGCGGGGTACTTACAGCCCAGTGGGAGAGGGCAGATGACAGAGATTGGCTTCCCCAGGGTGGAAAGAAGGGGAAGGAGGGCAACATTGGAAAGGAAGGGAGGGACAGAGGTAAGGACCACCCACATGCCCAGGTCCTCCAAGGGTTCCACTGGAATGTGGACACCACCCACTGCCAGGCCCCTGACAACCATCTCCTGCGCGGCGGCCTACGATGCTAGGAAGAACACCATCTTTCTATGCGTCTTTAAGGCCACCACAATGGCTGAGGGCCCCACCACCCTCACCATCACCCGCATGTAAGTTTCCACGTGGGGCGAGGCAGCCACCAGGAGGCAACAGACACCATGCCTCCTGGTCAAAGAGGGAAAGGGGCTCCAGCCCCTCAAGATCATATTCGAGGAGGTGGCATGGCCTGATGGTACGGCGGGGGGTGGAGGGGTGGCAGCTGCCTGGGCGTATGATCTGGGAGCAGAGAAACCCCCAGAACTGGCAGAGGGAACAGCAGGGGAAGAAGGGGCCACAGCTGATGGTGGGGCTGCGGGAGCAGCAGGGCCCTTGCTCGTCTTTTTCCCCTTGCTCTTTTACCAGCCGAGGTAGTCAGGGCAGCAGTAGTGGAAGCCCCTCCCGTGCCCTAGTGGAGGTACCAGAGGTGGTAGAAGCAGCAGGAGTGGTCACGGGGGCAGCCACAAGGATAGCGGGGGGAGGAGGCTCAGGGAGGGGTTTACGGGGGACTAGAGAGGCATGTCCTCAGAAAGGGACTAACAAGAAGGGAGACCTGGGGTGGGTGGACAGGGATAAGAAACAGCTGGGGGGGACAGGGAGAGCACTCCACCCCGCTAGACAGCGGGCTGGGGAGGAGGGTGTGAGAGAACGGGAGAGGGAAGAAACCAAGCAGTGGAAGAGGGGTAAATCAAGGGGCTGACAATCCACTCCATCCTACTAGGCTGCAGGCAAGGGAGGAGGGTGCCAAGGGTAGGGGAACAGGGAACTTTGGGGGCAGGAAGGGGCCGGCTTCTCCGGCTGCACTGGAGGTGATGGGTCACTAAGCTATCAGGGGGCGCAGTGCACACGGGGAGAACAAAAGATTAGGGACACATGTGGCCGGGCCAACCCTGGCTGGGAGTAAGTGCTGCAGGGGTGGGGCTACTAAACATCCAGGGTGGGGCAGGGAGGCAGTGGGGGCTAATGGGATGGGGCAGGGGAACCAAAAAAAAAAAACCCCAAACTTTCAAGGCTAGGGTGGGACAGGGAACTAAAACAAACTCAAGGATTTGGGGAAGGGTCTGTGAAGGATGAGTAGCACTGAACTGGCTGGAGGGCAGAGCAGAGAGTGGGAAGCCCTCCAGCCACTGGGGGTGAGGGGGGAAAAAAGGGGGGAAGCTAGGCAATGGGGAAGGGGAGCTGCTATTGCTAAAAGGGTTCTGTGGTCTCTGCTGCACAAACAGTCCAAAGATGTTCAAAAGTTTTGGGAGCCTGCTGCCTTCTTGGTGGTTGGAGGGGAGGCCAGGGAGGCAGCAGCTGGGGGTGGGGGTGGCAATATTAGGTTTCTCAGTCTCTTGGAAGCTCACCCCCAGCTGCAAGCAGCAAAGTCTCAGTCTTTAGAGGCCTCCTCTCAGTGGTGGTGTCTTCTTGTAAGGGCAGCAGGCTCCAGGTGCAGCAGCATCAGAGAGTATCTGGCTGGCAGAAAAGGTGGTCTTCTCCAGTTAGTGGTGGTAGTAGTTCTTCTGTAATTCTCCCTCCACACCCCACAGAGCAGGGGGTGGCAGGGAGAAAGGCCAGCCAGCAACAAGAGCAGCAACAGCAGGAACAGTAGAGGAGGTTGCAGGAACAGCAAAGGTGGCAGTGGGAGCAGGTCCGGGTCCGGGAGCTGGTCAGGCTGTGTGTCCTTCCCTCTCCACTTCTAATAGGAGAGTGGTCCTTTTGAAGAGGACAGTAGAGTAGGTGGGCACAAGCCCACCCACTTCTAAAACCCCTCCACCAGCCTAAGGGGAGGTGGCACTGAGTCACTTTTTACATGATTCCTGGGGACAACTAAGGTAACAACAAGGATGGGTGTGAGGGTCACAGGTTTAAAACAAGGGATTCAGAAAGGGACACCGAGCAGAGAACCTCAGACAGCGCCCACTGCTCCCAGAAGCTGTCGAGGGAGCCAGCGGATGCCACCCAGAGGAACTCTGCCCAGAGGTGTGCACAGACGAGGGACCAGAAATAGGCCCCACAAAGTCACAGGACCTCCGAGCCAACCTCCTCCTGGCATACACCAAGACCACTATCTATAACACCAGGGAGAGGAGTTTGGCTGGGGAAGGGCCTGTGATGGTGGGGCCACAGATAGGGAGTGCATAGAGGAACAGATGTGGGGAGATGTGCAATAAGAGGTTCTGGAGGAGCCGGAAAAGAGGCTGCAACCTGCCACACTCTAGGCAGACATGTGCCAGGGTCTCCGACATGCCACAAAAGGGGCAGGTGTCAGGTCAGGGGGTGAACCGCACCAAGTACATGTCCGTGCTCACAGCTCTGTGGAGAAGCCACCAACTGATGTCCCCAGCAGGCCATGGGGTCAGAGTGGAGTATAGGCTCGCCCACTGGGGGTCCTCACCCTCCATGGATGGGATCAGGTCCCGCCACTTGGTGTTGGGGTGGGACACAAGGGCGAGGAAGTAGATGGTGTGGAGCATAAGCATGTACAGATGTTGGCAGGGCAGGGTTCAGAAGGGGACTGGCTGCAGGTCTAGCAGCCAGCTCGGGGCATGGGGTGTGGGCGGCCGTGGGTGGGGGCTCATGGGCCCGGGGCCCAAACAAGATCAAGATCAGGACCAGGACTGAGAGGGAGGGGGGGAGTAACCTCTCCCAGGACCCACTCGAGGTAGGCCCGAGCAGTGGGGGACAGGGCCGCCTTCACTTCCTGGAGTAGGCGCCGGGGGGTATGAAGGGTGGAGAGTCCCATGAGCCTAGCAAGGTCGTGGGGATCCACCCAGTCCCCCCAGGTGGTCTCTGACCCTGGTGACACCTGCCAGGACCAACCTCCACCTCACGGAGGGGGCCTCCACCACCTGCACACCAAGATGGAGGTTGTGTAGCAGGGGCTCCACGAGGAGGTCCTCCCCCTTGGTGGGTACAATCAACCTGGAGGCCGCGATGAGCCCCAGGTCCAGAGGAGGTCACGGTAGAAGGCTGGCAGCTCGGAGAGGTCTCATGGACCACCTTTCAGGTCGAGATAAAAGAGCTGCCGGTCATATCGGAGCCCTCAGTAGCAGCAGAGGAAGGTGCATGCCAAGTGGCTCCATGCCAGACTACCTGCACCATAAAGGAGTCTCTGCAGGGCTGAAGGCAGAAAGTGTGGACCTGGCTGTAGATACAGCACAGGCACTGCCCCCCCACCCCCCCTTCCTCCAGGGGAAGGCTCAGAATCTCTGCAGAGACCCAGTGCAGTTCTGGTCAGAAGAACTCCAGAATTGTCTTCTGGAGGTTGGCCAGGAATGTCAGGGGTGGCACCAGGGTGTTCAGCCAGTGCCAGAGCATAGACAGGACAAGCCAGTTGGTGACCAGTGCCTGTCTCCAGAGGGAGAGGCACTGCAGCAGTCCTGTCCACCTCCGCAGCCAGTCAGCGACTCTGCCCTCCAACTCATACCAGTTCTCATCTGGGGAGGGATGGGTGGCAGAGAGGTAAATGCCCAGATAGAGCAGCGGATCCACACTCCACCGGATGGCTCGAAACGCGGGTGGGAGGGGGCCTGCTGACCACCTGGCTCCTACCATCAGGCCAGAGCTCTTGACCCAGTTGACCCAGGTGGAGGAGGCCACCGAGTAGACAGCCTGGCAAGCCTCCAGTCACGCCAGGTCACCCACAAGGACCATGTTGTTGGCATACACCGACAGGACCAGCCGCAGCTCTGGCTCATGGAGCACCAACCCTGTCAGCCTCCGGCAGAGGAGATAGAGGAAGGGCTCAATGGCCAGAGTGTACAGCTGGCCCAACAGCAGGCAACCTTGACAGACTCTGGCTCAGTCAGGGTCCAGTTGAGCTTAACCAGGAACTCCACAGAGGCGTACAGCACCCAGAGAAACCCCACAAAGTGGGGCCCAAAGCTGAAGGCCTGCAGGGAGCCTAGGAGGTACCCATGATCCATCCTGTCGAACGCTTTCTCCTGGTCCAGGGCCAGGAGGGTTAATGACAGTCTGTCCCTACACCTGAGCTCCAGAAGATCCCGAATCAGGTACAGGTTGCTGAGAATGGACTGGCCCGTGGTGGTGTAGGTCTGGTTGGGATGGATCACGCCCTGCAGCATGGACCCAAGCCACAGTGAGATGACCTTGGCAATGATCTTGTAGTCTGTGCAGAGAAGCAAGATGGGACGCCAGTTCTGAAGGTCGTGGAGGTCCCCCTTCTTGGGCAGCAGGGCCAGCACAGCCCGCCAGCAATAGTGGGGGAGCTCCCCACTTCTGTCGAACGCAGCCCAGATAGTGGCCAAGGATGCCCCAGAACATGTGATAGAACTCCACGGTCAGCCCGTCCATGCCTGGGGACTTGTTGGTGGACATGCGACAGAGGGCTTCCATGAACTCAGCCAGAGTGAGAGGAAGCTCCAGCAGCCCCAGCTGCCCGTGCTGAGCACGGGGAGTTCGTTCCAGAGAGCCCTGCAGGCATTGACTTCGGTCAGATCCGGGGAGAAAAGGCTGGTGTAGAAGTCCCTAGCCCTTCCATGCACCTCCTCCGGATCCGTGAGGGGGGTGCCATCCTCAGCGAGGAGGAAGATGACATGCTTTTGAGCCCCCCCCCACCGCCCATTTCTCCAGGGTATAGAAGAAGTGGGAGCCACAGTACCTCTCCCGAAGGAGGTGGATGCGGGATCGAATGAAGGCTCCTTGGGGCCCAAAGGTTCTTGAGGGCACGGAGATTCTCCTGCTTCTCCTGGCATGCTCCACAGAGGAATGGATCCTCAGAGCTGGCAGCCAGGTGCCTCTCCAGCTCTAGGACCTCCCGCTGCAGCTGCTCTATTGCCGCATCCCTCTGCCAGCTGGCCCCCCAAGTGTAGTCACAGCAGAAGAGCCAGGCACGCACTTTCCCTCGGCACGGTGTTGGTAGGATGTGGGGAAAGACGGCTGTCTGCCCCCACCAGGCCTGCCAGAACTCCCAGAAGGACTACACAAAGCCCACGTCGTCCAGCAGGCTGTTGTTGAAGTGCTAGTAGGCCAGCCCCGGCCTCTCCACCAAGAAAGAGGCTGTCATGGTCACCAGGTGGTGATCTGAGAAAGGGGCCAGCCTAATGCTGGAGGATTGGGCCCATGCCAGATGATGTCAGGACAGGTAAATGCGGTCCAATTGGGAGTGGCGCAACCAGTTGCCCTCCACCCAGACAAATGTAAATGTCTGGGTGGTGGTTGCACCAGAAGTCCACCACGGAGTGATGGTCAATCACCTCCCGGAGGACATCCATGGCAGCCTGGCTCTGCTCGGTCCCCGTGCAGTCCCATTCCTCAAGGGTGGTGTTAAAATCCCCACCCAGGACCAGGCACTCCTGAGGATCCAAGAGGCCAAGGAAGGCGGCCACCTGCTGGAAGAAGCACACCCGCTCCGGGCCCGATATTGGGGCGGAGACATTGACCAGGTTCAACGTCAGCCCCTCCATGTGGACCCGGAGGTGCAGCAGCTGGCCCGGCACAACCTCGGCAACCCCCAGCACCTTAGGCTGCAGGCCAGGGGGAGAACAGGGTAGCCACACTGCCGGAGTTGGTGGACAGATGGCTCAGGAACACCCCTTCCCCCACTCCAGCCATCAGCTGGCCTAGGCGGCTGGATCCTTATGGGTCTCCTGCAGGAATGCCACAAAGTAGCCCCCCCCTCCTGAAGGAAGGAGACCACCTGGGTCCTGAGGAGACCCATTCTGCAGCCCCTGGCATTCAAGGTTGTGAAGGTGGTGGGAGCCATGAGGCGGGCTAGGGGAATCCACAGGAGCGCCAGCAGCCTCCTTCGGGGTGTGTAACAATCCGCGACTCACCCCGAAGTCCATGAGGGAGTCACGGAAGAGGCATGCCCTCTGGTAGGCTGCGGCGTCCTGCCTCCTGGTCCCCTTTTCCTCTTTCAGGATGGCCCTCACAGGCTGGAGAATGAGGTGGAAACTCCTCCAACGCTGCAGGGTGAGCCGCACCAAATTCCTGGTCCCACAGGTGTTGGCCAAGAAGGTGTGGAGCACGTCCCACAGCGTCAGGGGGTCTGGGCAGAAGGGCCCCGGCTGTCCTCCAGTTGGGTCCACGCATTGGCCCCGCTGTCTGCCAGGACAGATGGTCAGGGCACAGAGCCCCATTGCAGCGCCAATGATGGAGGCACTGCAGTGTCCGGTCTGATCCCCGATGCGAGGGGGAAAGGTGGCAAAGGGAGGTCTGCAGCCCCAATCAGGCCATGAATGCCACCTCCGGGAGTTGGTGGTGGCGAATGGGAAGTTTATAGTACCGGGGGCGGGGGCAGCAAGAGGGGAGGGGTCTCGGGCAGGGGTTGGGGTGACAGCAAGTGGGGCAGTGGCAGGGGCAAGGGCTGTTTCAGGGGTGGGGACAGTAGTAGGGGTGGGGAGGGGGATAAGGATAGGGTCCCCAGTGGTCAGACCACCAGGGTGTTGCTCCCCTCAAGTGGGCATGGGGTAACTGGATCACACGTTAGGGAGGGGATCCCTGCCAATGCTGGGCGTAGGTGCCAGGTGAAGAGCGGTGTCCTGGGCCCCAGCGTCTGGCTGGGCAGGGCTGTTGGGGGAGGGAGGGGGTGTCTGTCTTGACAGGGACGATCCCCCGAAGCCAGCCTACTCGGTGCCGGTTGCTGCCCGCAGGGGCTCGGCAGCTGGAGGGTGGACACTGAGTGCGACTGGGCAGGTGGAGCGGTCCAGGGGCGTCCCTGGGGTGAGGGCAGGAACAGCGGACGGGCCTGGGGCTGTGGGGAGGAAGGAGGTGGCAACAGCAGGTCACCGCCCAGATCGAGGCCCACTGGCAGAGGATTGTCCTCCCCCAGATCGACTGGGGTCAGATCCAGGGCCTCGATCTCCTCAGAGATGCAGCCTAATACGCTCCCTGCTGCCACGGGCACCGCCACTCCAGACACCGGGGTGGGAGCTGCCTTGGCATCAGCGGCAGGTGCAGATGTCACAAGCATTTCAGGGCAGTGGGGGAGGCTCCATCCGTGGCCTCCCTGGGAAGGGAATCTATAAGGGCCTCCCCAAAGGGGGGCAGCACTGCCCCCCCGTTGCTGCCTCCTTCTCCTTGGCCTGGCCCTCCCACTGGTTCCTGTCGAGGGGCATGGTGGAAGGTCCGTCAGCAGCAGGGGTGTTATAGTTATCCCCCTGCAGTGACTTCCGGGGGGCCTCCTCCCCGTCTGAAGTGCAGGGGAGGGCGTGGACCTTACGCTGCTTGCCATGCTTCCCCTCAGCAAGGAACCAGCCCTCCGAGGTGTCAATGGAGGGCTTGCGAGTAGGGGCAGAATCTGGCAGCAAGGGCAGAGGGGCCCGGGGGCAAGGGAGCGAGGACAAAAACAGCAGAAGGATGGGAACCCACCCCCTGGAGTGAGCCATCTCCCTGACTGGGGCCAGCCACCTCCCCCCCCCACTCCTCTGAGGGCCCCGATAGTCATGGGGTGGGATGAGGAGGATGAGGGATGGCTCTGGTGGCTGGCTGGCTAGGGCTGCCGGCAGTGGTACGGCCGGCACACTCCGCGGCTTCAGGGGGCCTGCTTGCTCCGTCTTCATGGTGGGCCAGGGGGCAGTCCCTCCAGATGCACAGACCTTCCCCCGAGGAATAGTGGATGCGGTAGAGTGCCCCTTGATGGGGCACCAGGAAGGAACCCTCGAGCACCACTCCGTCATGTGCCCCTGCCAGTGGCAGTTGGATCTGCACCTGCAGGCGGAAGGACAGGCCTTGACGGAGGGTGGGGTCCTGGCAGCCCAGCGGGAGAGGGCTGATGATGGAAATCGGCTTCCCCAGGGTGGAGAGGAGGGGAAGCAGGGCAGCATTGGGAAGGAAAGGTGGGATGGAGGTGAGGACCACCTGCACGCCCAGGTCCTTCAGGGGCTCTATGGGGACGTAGGCACCCGCCACCGACAGGCCCTTCACCACCACCTCCTGCAATGACAGGAAGACTACCTTGCCATATATTTTGAAGGCTGCCACAATGGCCAAGGGTCCCACCACCCTCGCCATCGCCTGCATGTAGGTCTCCACGTGTGGGGAGGTGGCAACCAGGAGGCAGCAGATGCCATGTCTCCTGGTCAAGGTGGAGAAGGGGCCCCGGCTGCCCAAGGTGGATGGCAAGGAGGTAGCATGTCCAGATGATGGGGTGGTGGGTGGAGGAGTGGCAGCCACCTGTGCATACACTCTGGGGGCAGGGGTGCCCCCAGAGCTGGTGGAGGGAACAGCAGGGGGAGACATGGGGGGTGCCGCAGCCAGTGAGGTAGCTGTGGCAGCGGCATGTCCCTTGCTCGCCTTCTTCTGGCGGCTCTTACAGCCAGCCGAGGCGGCTGAGGCAGCAGTGGGGGTGGAGGTGTAACCCATGTGCCTAAATAGGTGCAATCTCTTTTAGGGACCCTTATGGCTGGGTTACGTTGCTGGGCAGATTTTGCAGCCCAGAAACCAGAAACTTCTGGTAAGAGGGTGAGGGAGCACACTGAGCATGCTCCACAAGTTTTATTGTTTTGCTGGAGTTGCATGCCCAGGGAGAAGCTGGAGAAGAGAAGCCTGGAGAGGAGCAAACAGAGAGCTGCAGAGGACATTGGCTAAGGGACTCACTGAAAGGAGCTGAGCAGGAGTGGACTGCAGGATGTTTTCTCCCAGCTTTGGACTGCTTTGCAGAGGAGTTGTCTGCAGTGGAACTGAGAGTTGGATGGCCAGTGACCTGGAGGAAGAAAGGACTGCATGGCATCTGCCTGAAGAGTCCTGCAGCTAGAGAGGATGAGGATTGCTTTCGTTCTGCATTCAAGCCCCAAGGACTTAAAAGACTGCAATTGAGATAAGGGTGACTCCACCTGAACTTTGGGACTCTTGGGTTTCTTACTGTTTTGTTTAAATGTATTATGGTTCTTTAGGATAAGGTGTGTTTAGTTAGTTAATAAAGTTCATTGTTACTTTTCTGTTGAGTAATAGTTTAATGTAGGATGGAAACTCTGAGCAGTCTTTGCTGTGAGTCCTTTTAACAACTGGATCCTGGCTCTCCAGTTGCTTTCATCAGGGGTTTTCTCTGTGAGGCACTGGAGAGGGGCAATTGAATGAATTTGAGCCCACCCTAGCAGGTTACACAGGCCCCTCCCATCCCTGCCACTGCCGGAGCCCCCTTGGGGGTACTAGCGATGGTAGAGGCAGCGGCGGTGGTTGAAGGGGCAGCCGCAGGGGCAGACAGGGGGGCAGGCTGAGGGAGAGGGGCAGAGGGGGCTGGAGAGGTCTCCATGTCCCTAAGTAAGGGCCGGTTGGGGGAGGAGACTGTTGCTGGTTAGGGGCAGCAACTGGGTGAGCTGGCAAGGGCAGGCGGTAAGGAGTTAGAGGTAGGGGCTGGAGAAACCTGCTCCTCCCCCCTGAGCTGTGGGCTGGGGAGGAGTGGGTGGGTGGGAGCAAGTGAAGGAGGCAGGCAAGTGGACGAACTGGGGCTATAGAGGGGCTGGGAAGCCACTCCTACCCACTAGGCTGAGGCTGAGGCTGAGTAGGGTATGAGAAGGGGTGGGAAGGAGGGAATAGGGGGATGAGGGCAGGGGGCTATAGAGGGGATGAGGAGCTGGCAGAGGCTGAGGCTGGCGAGGAGGGTGCCCAGGAGAAAGGGACAGGGGACTTGTGTGGGGCAGGGAAGTGTCAGCTCCCCCAGCTGCACTGGGTGGGTTGGGTCACATGGGTGTCAAGGGTACAGTGTGTAAGGGGAAAACAAAAATTGGAGCCATGTGCTGGGCCACTAAGGCTGGCTGGATGTGGGCACTTAATTAATTAGTTAATCAGTTAATACCAGCCTGTGCTGATAAATGCAAGTACTACCTTAGTGGCTAAGTGTTGCAAAGAAGTCCCACAAAAGCGAGGGTCCACCCCAGAAAGAAAACACAAAGCAAAAGTCATGTCCGTAAATGGCTGGTGATCAATGATCACGCAGGATGCCTGGCCCAGCCTGCCCTCCAGCCTCACCACTGGGCTGGGGGGGGGGGGAGGCAGGGGCAGTCCTTGGCGCAGCTCAGCACTGAACCCCGCAGGTGCCTGCAGAGGGGGGCTGAAGGCAGAGCCGTCCTTAGGGTAGGTCAAAGGGGACCTTTGACGTGGGCCACGTGCTTTTGGGGGCCCCACGAGGCCTGCATCCCCCCATGGCAGGAACTGGCACAAGCCCCACCTCTCCTACAGTGAGCCCTGAATGTTTTTGGCTGGCAGACACAGGCTCACTCAGAGGTTGCTCTGCCTGTGAGTAACCAGCCGCCCCTCCCCCTGGATCCAGCTGAGCAGTTAGCTGGAGGGAAAAGGAAGGTTTAACCCTTTCCTCCTCCAGCAGACACTGCCAGCACCAGCCCAGGGAACACACAGCCAGGTAAGTACTGGGGAGAGTCTGGTGGGACCCTGGGCCTGAGCCTGGCGGGGACAAGGCTGCTGGGGATCCAAGACTCTCCCTAGGCCCTGATTCACATTGGGCTAGTGGGGGGCAGGTAGATCAGGGATCATGCTGTGACAGACTGCTCCCCAGATCCCATTCAGTGTGCTGCTGTGACCTCCCAATTCCCACTCCTGAACCCTGATTCATCTCACTTTGCCAAGTGACCACTTACTCCTGAGTCAATCCACTCCAGCCTCTTGCGTAGGGTCAGTCCCAGGCAGGGGGTGTATGCCTCTGGCTACTCGAGGGAGGGTCCCCCAGCAAGCACCCCCAGCCCCTGTTACTATACCAGGAACCCCTGTCTACAGACATTGGGAACCACTCCCAACCACCACACACTCAAGCCCCTCCACTTAACAAAGAAATGATTGTGCCCAGCCTCCTTCACTCACACCCTCTAAAGATCACACCGCTTTAGGGAAAACAGCTACTAGTTTATTGATCAGATTATAATTCTAAGTGAGAATATGGCCAAGCATGGCAGAATCACAGTATAAGTAAGTCAGGAGAGACCACATGAAAATAAAAGGTAAATACGTGTACTAACCTAATACTTCTGCTTAAACTAACCTCATAGTCCAAACAAGTTTATGCTCAAGGTGTTTGGCGGTTAGATGTTTGCACAGCCAGCCTCTACCTGCGGCCAGGCAGGGCCCATATCTTGCTTGGAGTTGTTTGAAGATGGAGAGTCCCAGGTCAAAAAACCTTGTAAAACTTCCAGGTCTCAATTTCCAAAGATAGCTGTGTTAGTCTAGTCCAGAAAAAAAACAAAAAAAAAACAACCCCAAGGAGTCATGAGGCACTTAAAGACTAAAAGATTTATTTTTCACATGAGCTTTCATGGGAGAAAATCCCACTTCATCAGATGCTTGTCTCAGTCTTTGTTTCCAAACCCCTCAGCCCCTCCCTTTCAGGGCTAAGGTGATTCTTTTGTCTCTTCACAGACACCTCCATTAGCATACCTTTGTCTCTATCTGACACTGCTGGGAGAGACCTCTCTCTCTTTCTTTATCCCTGAGCCATAGAAAGCATGTTACATGTTTGTTCACACGTATGAAGTTGTAGGAAACATATCATCATAGAAATCATGTAGAATAGGTTATTAGCATCCGCACAGAAACATTGCATGGTGCAATTGGCAGCAAATCATACAATTTCAGTGTATAAGTGAACAGGAAAATCATGTAGATCATAACCCAGGGTGCACACCATCACACATGCCCCTCTGGGTCCCGGGTCATGCTGGGTTGGTGGCCAGGCGAGAGGATGGCAGGCAGACGAGGCCAAGGCCTGTCCCCCCATCCCCCTGAGGCCAGGTGGTGAGGCTGGAGGGCAGGCTGGGCCAGGCATCCTGCGTGATCATTGATCACCAGCCATTTACGGACATGACTTTTGCTTTGTGTTTTCTTTCTGGGGTGGACCCTCGCTTTTGTGGGACTTCTTTGCAACACTTAGCCACTAAGGTAGTACTTGCATTTATCAGGACAGGCTGATATTAACTGATTCCATCACACACACCCTTCATTCACACATCTTGTTCACACATTTAAATGAAATTCCAGAGTATACACCTAAAAGAAGTTTTATCAAGAATACAAAATAGATTTCTAAATTTACAACATCAAGCTTTGTTGGACATTGGTTACAATGTCTATTAAACTGAGTTAGTTATTTCAGTTATGATATTAAAGAACAGATACAGTGTTGCCTAACAGATGCTTTAAAAGGTACATTCAATTAATTTTATCTCTGTGTCCCTACATTGTGGCTACAGAAGCCTGCTACACTAGCACGAAGAATACAGTTAGGGAAAGGAATTCCTTGAGTGAAGTATATGGTTTTAATTTATACAGTATTGCCAGTTTCAAGAGATCAAAAATCACACGAATGGCAAAAATAAGTCCCGGGGGGGGAGGGGGGGAGATTATACTGTGTTTTAAAAATAAGCTCTTGATGTTTGAATTGCCTCTATCCATCCCAGGGTGAGTAGGTGACAATTAGTGTTGCCTGCTCTTTCTACCACACATACTGGGTAAGTTTTCATCTTTTTACCCATCTTTTATATTTGCTGACTCTCAAGTAAATCTATGGAACTTCCTGTGTCTTGCTTCCTCAGAGCTCCTGTGTGATCATTGTAAATGGCTGGTGATCAGACATGACTTTCATCTTGTATTTTATTCTTTTTCTTTCTCGGTGGATCCTTCTTGCTTTTCCCATCCTGAGTAAAATGGACTTGTTTGCCTCATGAGTTCCCTAACTTCCCCCACCTGATTCGCATGCACCTGTAAACTGGGACCAGGCCAGAGCCTTTTTAAATTTTCTGCCCTGCAGCATGTCCAGGCATTTGGCCGAGGGCAGGAACAGCATGGGAAATTGCAGATGCTGTGCTGTCTTCCTTGGTGCCTGCCACCCAGCTGCACTTCTCTTACTCTCCTGACACCCCACTCTATCCTCCCCTGCTCCCCACTCTCATGCTGCCACTCAGAAGATTGTGGGGAAGGCAAGCATCACAGCAAAGTTCATGGGAGGGGCATGGCTGGAAGGCCCAGGGACAGTATGATCCATCACCCTCCCTCCTTCTCCTATTTGTGGAGCTTCTTGGCTCCTGATATTCAGCAACAGGAACCTGGAGGGGTTAGGGAATGATGTGCTTTGTCAGACACTCCCCTGGGCTGGCTGGCCCCACCCCCTAGTGCTGGGGTGGGTGGGGGCCCCGCAGAAAACGATTCGCCAGGGCCCCGCACCCCCCTAGGGACGGCCCTGGCTGCAGGCACCAGCGGGGTTCAGCGCAACCCAGCGCTGAACCCCGCGGGTGCCTGCAGAGTGTGCCTGCAGAGGGGGGCTGCAGGCACCGGCGGGGTTCAGCGTAGCCTAGCGCTGATCCCCACCGGCTTAAAGCCCGGGCTGCCCCCAAACCCACCGCCCTTACAGTTTACTAGTGTGAGTTTAGCTCTGTTAAGTGCAACATCACAGGCTTCAGTACGGTTCCAGTCCTTGTTTGGGCCAAGAGGCTCATGTAGTGGTTTCAGGGGTGTCACTAACTGTGGAATAACATGCCATAATAGTTCAATAACCCTAAAAAAGAGCATGGTTGGCTTATGCTCTGAGGGAGTAGAGTATCCACAATAGCCTTATCCTTGGCTAGGGAGTTATGGAGATCATCAGCATCAATTATATGTCCTAAATATTCACCCGAGGTTTGGAAAAATTTACGATTGTCTCTGTGAACACGTAGACCATTCTTTTCCAGCCTTTGAAGAGTAGCTTTCAAGTTTGTAGGGTGTTCCTCCTCGTTTTTGCCATTGACCAGGATGTTGTCCAGATAGCACTGTACTCCTGATAAGCCACTCAAAATCTGGTCTGTTGCTCTCTGGAACAAAGCTGGGCCCAAAATAATTCCAAAAGGTAACAGTATCTGTACAACCTTGTATGTGTTATGATAGTCAACAACTCTTGAGATTGTTCTTCAACATGGATCTGTTAAATACGTTTGACTCAAATCAATCTTGCTAATTTTTTGTCTCCCAGCTAAACCTGCAAAGATATCCTCAATGCATGTAAGAGGATATTGCTCCACATATAACACTGAGTTGACAGTGACCTTCAGATCTCCACAAATCTGAATAGAGCTGTCCTTCTTCACTACTGGGACAATGGGGGTTGCCCACTGGCTGTGAGTAACTGGCACTAAGACTCCCTCCTTGACTAACCGCTCCAAGTTTCCTTTCACTTTGGGTCACATGGCAAATGGCACCTTTCTGGCTTTCAAACATTTTGGTAGGCAATTAAGGTTAATATTTAACTTCGTGGTGATTCCCTTCATTGTTCCTAAGTCTTCTCCAAAAACAGCAGCGTGTTTCATTAATACTGCTGCCAGATTTATTTCTTCTTCAGTCAATTGATGGACTTCTGCCCAATGGAGTTAGATTTTCCTGATCCAAGATCTTCCCATTAGGGTTGGGTAATTACCTTTCACCACAAACAGTGGTAGCTTTGTAGTCTGTCCACTGAGCTCTACTTTCACATCAATAGTACCCAACAGGGGAACAGTCTCCCCAGTATATGTCTTCAAAGCAACTAGTGTCAGTTTAAGTGGCAAATGTCGGAAGTCCTCATACACAATGTTAGAAATTAATAACACAGCTGCACCAGTGTCCAATTCCATGTGTATAGGTTTGCCTTCCAACACAAGTGTCATCGAAAATTTACTTGGGCCAGCTGTTATGGACAAAATGTGGAGGGCCTCTTCATCTTCCAATTAGGTGTCAGTGTGATCACTTGGAATCTGCGCTACTGCATCCAGAATCTTCCTCTTAGTCTGCTGAACTAATGGCCCATTTTTGTCAGGTCTTCCTCTTCTGTTTGGCTCATCCTTCCTTTGTTTGCAAGCACATTCAATGTGCCTTCTCTTGCCACGGTGCCGATGCGGTAGTTCCTTACATCAGCACTCCAATGCAAGGTGACCCTGATTCCCACACTGATAACTTTCCTGTTTCCTCTGTACCTTGTGGGGAGGTTGTGGAGATGCCTTATGCACGCTGACCCTGATCTGTTACATGTCTTGGGTGACATGTTCCATGGGGACT
Organism: Podocnemis expansa; assembly: GCA_007922195.1. Taxonomy (NCBI): domain Eukaryota; kingdom Metazoa; phylum Chordata; order Testudines; family Podocnemididae; genus Podocnemis; species Podocnemis expansa. The sequence goes on from ML682140.1 coordinate 1,711,527, forward strand.
GCAATCTCAATGGCTGTTGTTTCAAAATAACAACTGTTGTTTCAAAATAAAAGTTGTCATGTCCAAATGATGTTTCTTTATTTCTAAATGATGGGACGCCCTCATTTCAAAATAACGTCCATTGTTTCGGAACAATAAAACCTAGGTTGTAATTGAAATAGTGGTTATTTCAAAATGGTTGTTTCAAAATAACTCCATTTGGATATAACTCATTTTGAAATAACTCATTTCAAAATAAGATTTTATGTGTGAACATAGCCAATAGCGTTCTGCAAGGTGAGTTGACCTTCAGTTAATAGGCATTGCAATGTTGATTCACTGTGTGCGCCACACACCCGCCAGTCACACAGCATTTCCTCTAACGTGTTCTTGAAGTCACAGCTGCTACAAACTGTACAACTGATTCACCTTCACCTTGGTTCCTTTGGTAGAACCTATATCTCTCTGCAATTACTAGTGGCGTTGGGGGAAAATGTGCTCCCAGGATTTCCATTAGGTCACCATAAGGTTTTTGTACTGGCATCTCTGCATAAAGCAAATCACATAGCAAACTATAAGTCTTAGCTCCAATAATTGTTAGAAAAACTGGTATCTTCTCAGCAGTTATATTATTTTCTGTTACAAAATTTTGAAATTGGGCTATATATGTTTCCCACAAATTCAATGAATACTCAAATGCTTGGAGGAGGGTAGTAAGTGAAGCCATGCTGCCCTCTTGTGGTTATTGTTTAGCTCATTACTTGTACTTACAGCAGGCAGATCCACTTTCAGAATAGCCAGCCAGCCGTTAGGCAAACAGATCAGATTCCACAATTAGAACCCAACCCCTGGCCTAGGCAAGTGGTAAATAAAAGTTTCGTTTCTTACGTTGCCTTCTGGTTTTTCATAGTTGCCAGGATTGTTGAGAATAACCAACGCCATCTCAATCCCATCCTTCAGCACCAGTTGTTTGGTTTAAATTGAATTATGGTCCAATAATGAGAGGCAGCATGTTCAGAACTGTGTAGGGAATCTTTATTGAAAGAGAACTGAGAGCAGAGGGAACATGACAGACAGGTTTCCCAATCACTAAAACAACCCTCCTATTTATCACACTGGCAACCCCAATGACCCTAGGCTAGGTAGTCCGAAAGACTACAAACAGCACATGTCTGTTCAAACATGTATGTAGCTGGTGGTCTCGGAGTGGGTGGATTTTGTATGAATGAGGCAGCAAGTGGTCGAGGATATGTGGCATTGGCAGTGACCTGGCATTTGGGAGGCAGGATAGGGAAGGGTGTCAATAGGCACCCTGACCAACAGAGATGCTGGACTGTGTAGGACTGTGAAGGAGTAAATGGACCTGGGAAAAGGGAAGCTGTAGATTACAGCACGGAAACCATGAGAGAGTAGCTGGTTTATTTAGAAAAAAGGCCCTTTATTCAATGGCATTAGTGGGGGTGTTTGGTATTAAGACAGTATAAGGACAAGAGTGAGGTCTGGGGCCATTTGGGTTTTTAATGCTTGGTACCTAACAACTGCTCTGATTTGCTGTTACTGTATGACCTGCTCCTATGTTTTACACCCCCTTGCATTTATTTTCATTACATTCTGTAAGTTCACCCATCTTTGAAGCATCTGATGCAGTGGGATTTTTCTCCCATGAAAGCTCATGCAAAAAATAAATCTGTTAATCTTAAAGTGCCACACAAGTTCTTGGGTTTTTTTGGGTTTTTTTTGCTGGACTAGACTAACACGGCTATCCCTTTGGAATCTGACAATTCCCTGATCATTCTGTACCAGTGGTTCCTGTAGTTACTTTGCAAACATGAACCGTCCATAGTCCTGATGATCCCACAGAAACCCCCCTGAGCTTCCTGGGAGACATAACCTTGGCATGGAGAATTGCATTTGTGGGCCTCTGTCCCTGGGGCTGTGACTCATACATCTAGGAGACCTCCAGGCTTCAGCCTGTCTCTTTACAAGGGTGTCCAAGATCAATGTTTACTTATGGGGTCATGTTCTGGTAAACAGCTCCAATTCCTGGAAGTGCCAGAGGTAGCAAGTAAAAGGAAACTTAAAGTTACTTTCAGTTTCTCTAATTTATTCATAGATTAACTCTCCCACACCACCTTCCCCCAACAGGAGCTGATAGCTGGCTGCAATCTGACACTGTTGCTAGGAGCCAAAATATTATTTACTTTATGAAGAACACCTGATGAAAACATTCTTGAGAAAGCTGGAACAGTGCCAGGAGATTTAAAATGCCTCAGTCACATCAAAGCTTCCAGGAATGCATCAACATTTGCAGCCATGATCCTGGAAGCTTTGCTGCCGTGGGGGTCATTACATTGCTCCTGCCCTCTCCCCACTCAGTCCCCCAATGGAGAGGGGTTGAGGCTGGTCACACCCACACTATGCCTGAAGTGCACCAGTGTTCCTTGGCCCACTAGCTGAGAAATACTGGCCTAGTCTAACCCCTGCTCAAGATGCTGGACTGCAAGTTGTTCTAACTTATGTTATCAACATGGAGGTACATTTCTCTTCCTTGGGGGATAAAGGTAACTATACTGATCAGTAGAGTTTTGGTAGGTAACACTACTTTGATGACATCTCCATCATCTAGACCCATGGCAGGAATGCTGTTGAAGATTTCCAAAGAGATTTCAACAATTTCCACTCCCACTGGGCTCTCAGCCCCTCTCTGCAGGCTGCAGGAACTGTTTGCTAGCCCCTGCCACCTGTGGAGAAAGGCTGGGATCCAGAGTAGGCCCCCCGGGTGGATTGGGGCCCTGGAGCCTGATCCGCCCCAGGGCAGAGAAGGATGCGGCCCTGACCTGTAAATTCAACTTAAAAGCTTAAGCCAATTTACAGGACAGGGCTTATTAAGTCAACTTAAGCACTTGCTTATTTCAACTTAATAATTTCTATATATAGATGAGGATTTGCTTAAGTTGACTTACAGGGCTTTAAGTTGATTTAAACCCATATTGTAGACATACCCAAGAGGTCCTCACCCTCCTGGCCATCTGGCTGTGGAGCAGCCACTAGAACTAGGAGATTTATGGTGACATCCCCCAGGCTCTGGCTGTGAAGGGCTACACCCACACCACTAAGCAGGTGTGGGTGAAAATCAAGAGCCTCTGGCAGGATTATGCCCATTTCCAGGAGGCAAGGCAGTGCCAGAGGGCAGGTAGTGCTACCAGCTGCCCCTACTACAAGGAGCTGGACAGCTTCCTGGGTGGTGAGTCCACTGGCCTCGCATCTAGGAGCATTGACTCCACAGAACCCCCTCCCATGGCCAGCTCCCAGGAGGAGGACTCTGTGGATGAAGACACCATCCTGGAGGTGGCCAATGCCAGCCACCCGGGGGCAAAGTTCCCTCTAATTTTTCATAGGCTGTGTGCACAAAAAATTTCTTTGTGTACAAAAAAATTCTTTGTGTATGTTGATATTAGTACTGTTGAACTTTTTGGTGTGCACTTTATTTTGATGTATGTGCAGGGTTCACGAACTTTGTGCACACACACAGATGTACACAGCTTAGAGGGAACAGTGCCACCATGATCCACTTCTGCAGCCAGCCTGGAACTTTTTCTGGCCCCCAAGGGGAGCCACCCACCCTGAAAGAGGAGCAGGAAGGGAAGCACCCTCCCTGCTAAGGAGGACTCGGGAGAGGGGACGTAATAGTGGACATCCGGAGCACCTGTTGGTGAGTGCACCCTCCCTTCCTCCTTGTGGGCAGGGCGAGGCCTGCCTGTGGCATAGGTAGTGCAGGGGGACAGGACCCAGGGACAGGAAGGGTCCTGGGGATGGGTGGGTGTGTGTGTGAAGGCTCTCCCACAGGGCAGGGGGGCTGGGGACTGTGTAGCGGGGTGACCCAGACCCGAGTGGGGAGGGGGTGGTCAGTGAGGGAGTGGGGAGAACTGGAGATGGCAGCATCAAGGACAGACAGCATGCAGCCCACACCTCTGGCACATGGCCCGAGGAGACACCCTGGGCACAGGGTGGAGCTGACTTGTTACCAAATTTGCCCATCAACTTAGGGTCTGCTCATTCATTAGGGTTACTTCCTCTGGGGGAGAGGGGTTGCAATTCTATTAGTGTACTGCTTGTGTCACTTGTGTCTGGGTGGAGTTTACTTCCCCTTCTGCAAATCCCTCCCAACGGAGCCATCCTTGCAGGACCTAAATTTCCCAAGACTGGGGTTTTAAGTGTGACTGAGCAGACCGGGTCTATCAGCACTCTCAGCTGACCCCTTATATGTCCCTGAACTCAGCAGGCTGGGTTACACAGCACTGGTCTGCTGCTACCCTTATGTGCCCCTGTACCGCACCGGACTAGGCTGGAGTATGCATCTGAGCAGGCTGGGTTAAAACAGCACTTTCAGCTGCTACCTTTATATGCCCCTGGACTCCACTGGCTGGGTCAAAGCAGCACTTGCAGCTGTCACCCTTATAGACCACAGGTTCAGCACGCTGCTAACCCCTTAATGAGCAAATCTTACAAGGAACTGGGCATCACAGGGATCTTTGGATAGGTAAAGGAGTGTTGCTGCAGAGCTATATAGGGAAGCCAAGAACACAGAGAAAGTCTGGCAGCCTGCTTGATCAGGAAAGTTACTTTATTGCCAGGTATATAAACTTATGAATAATTATAAAAGGAAAGAAAAATGCTCAAACAGTTACAATAGTAATACCAGTACAAAAAGAGGAAAATGATCAAACAGTTAAAATATTACCCAGTTTTCATTATAGTATCGGGGAAAGCTAGCCCAAGTGGATTACAAAAGATCAGGTTTAGAAAGTTATAGTTGGACTAACAGGAGGGGGAAAAAAAGAGAGAAGCAAGAGGGGGGGAATTGTCTCACCACTTAGTGGAGCTCAAAGGTACCCAGGAACCAGGCTGTTCAGCTTAGGGTCTGGAGTGCTGGAGACAGGCAGAACCTCCGCCATGATTAGCAATGAGAAGGTGAAGTCCCAGTGGACCTGATGCAGCTTGTAGGTCCGTGCAGCAGAACAGATTCAGAACTAACTCTCACGTGAAACTTGAGTAGGGGTTTTTGTAGGGAAAAAACAATGGTTCAACGCAGAACACTGGGGTTGTTTTCAGGTAAATAATGACTTAAGGGAGTATACCAGAGGTGTTTTGTTTAGGTGGATAATAGGGGCTGATCATTCCTGGTGATGGGTGGCATTCCTCTGGGGGGGCTTACAATGCAATCAGGCAGATTCAGTATGTTGGATATCAATTGAAGCTCTATTGACTAGAATTGATCTGATAAGTGCTGGGCTGGGTGTGTGCAGACATGAGTTCCTTTGTCTCAGGAGCAGGGATCCCCCATCATGCAGTGCTTCTCTGCTTTGCCAGTCCCAGGGTTCAGTGCAACTCCTGCCTTGGAGCTTGGTTTTCCATTCAGTATGCCAATTCTGGTTCCATCCTTGATTCAAATAAAGTTTCTGCTGTCCATTCAGTGTGCTAATGGTTCACAGCTTCCATGTAGATGAGGCTAGAGGAGTTGGCCTAATTCCAGCACCCTTGTTCAAAGGGGTTTTAGGTGTGTCTCCCTCTGCCTTTCATTGTTTCTGGTTCAAGCAGAGGCTGAAGGTGATGGGGGGGGGGTGAGTCTCAATGGCTGGATACTATGCCCTGATTCTCCAAGAACACAGAGCTACCAAGTAACAGACTGCTGTTCTCCACTGTAGGTGCTGTACCTGATCTGGGCAACATGGTGCAGCTGCATATCCCTTGGGGACCCTGTCCCACAGGACGGCGATTGAGAAGCAAAGGGACAGTCAGGGCACAGCTGCTTGCTGCTGTCTGACTACACACAGTACTACCTAGATAGATGATGGGAGTAACCCTGTTCTCTGCTTCCCTCCAGCAGCTTGCACGGCCACCCACCATGCCACTGCAAGGAGCCTACCACCAGGCAGAGGAGGAGGGCCCACTGCACCTGGGACCAGTTCCTTGGAGACCTCATCCACTTGGGCCAGGTTGCCAAAGAGCAGGGTGAGGCGTGGTGAGAGCAGGTGGATGCCCACCGGAGGGTGGCCGAAGCATGCTCCTGCAGTCCATCGAGCTCAATAAGCACTGGACTGTGGCACTGGAGCAGCAGAGCTGCGCCCTCACAGAGCTTGGTGTCCAGCATTCACCAGCTGGTGGAATACTTCGCCCCCCAGCAGCTGAGGTTGATGCTCCTAGGGACCCCACTGTCCCTCTCCACCAGTGCCCGTGGACCTGAGGTGGCTGCGGGCAAGCCTGGGACATGCTCTACTGGGGTGCTGGCACTGCCATCCCAATCTGAGCTTCCAGGCCCCCTGCTCTCCCCAAACCTCATTCTCCCCCAAATCCCCAACCTCCTCATTGCTCCCAAACCCCCTCGCTGTCTCTAGCCCCTTCCTTTCTAAATAAAACCTGTTGAAACATTCTCTTTGCATCCAGTTGTTTTTACGGGGTTGCGGATGGGAAGGAGGCAGGTGGGTGGGTGAGAGTGGGGAAGGATTCAGAGGGGGTGGGGGGGAGTGGGCATGGGCGGGGTGGGGGGAGGTGAGAGTGCCTGGTAGCAAGTCCAGCTCTCAATGCTTGTTGCTGCAGCAGTGGTTAGTGACCGTGTCTCTTATGATGACTGCTTGCCACTGGGCTCGCTGAGTCTGGGGCATGGGATTGGGCTGCTCAAGCTGCCCAGCAAATCATTCAGCTTTGTCTGCCCAGACATGGGGGACCATTTCCTCCCTTCACAGGGGCTGTTCAGCACACAACAGGCACTGACAATGTAGGGGATGATGCAGTCGGCAAGGTGTAGGCATGTCAGAAGAGTCCATCATACCTGGAAGCGATGGGGAATGGAGGACATTGTGGTGAGCATGGCAGCTTGCAGGGCCAGCATGGTAGTTGTGCTGGTGCCTGCCTCCATGCTGTTGGGGTCCAGGAAGAGCATGCTCCAGGCAAAGAGGGCACTGGGAAGTGTATAGCAGGTGCTGGGCACCCCTCTGGCACCTTGCATGAACTGAGTGATGTCCATGAGCTCCTTGTTCTGCCTGTTGTCAGCCACAATGGGCTCAGGGCTGAGGCCCCTTCTCGTTGTTCTGGGATTGGCTGGGGGAATGGGCCTTCTTGGGTGCCATGTTGTCACTCTTCCCAGGATGCATCCCTCCTAGGCTGAGCTAGCAAGTCCCTGTGCATGGACATGCTAGTTCAGATTAGGAGTCTGGTGTGGACATGCTATTGCGTCTGGAGATGTTAACCCTGGATTGAATGGGGGGGGTCCTGGCTCCACTTGATGGGTTCGACCTCTAGGCCTGCATGTGCCATTACATGGAGGAGGAGGTCAAAGTGGGCCATAGTTTCCTCCCTATAGGACCATGATTAAGGATTTGGTGCTCTATCAGGAGTTGTGGGCAGCAGTGGAGTGGACCTGGGCTTCTTGGTGCCATGGGGAGCTTCCCTTTGTGGCAGGGACCACTTGCAGGATTGGTACCAGTAGGTACCTGGTACCAGCAATCCCTTATGGGCCTGTCTGCCCCTGTGTGAATGGGTGACTTCCTTGGGGCTCAGGAAGCGTGATATTTCCTGGTACTGTAGTGTTGGGCTTGCCCTGGTACTGGTGCAAGGAGCAACCAAGGCAGCTGGTGCTGATAAAGAGGTGGTGCTGTGGTGCCAGGGAGAGGAAGAGTGCAGTCTATGGAGCTTTGTAGTAGAGCCTGGGTTGGTACCGGCAGGTCTTTTTGGGGAGGAGGCAACTCCCTCAGGCTGTGGTACTGGGGAGCTCCGTACCAATATAGGGGACAGGGATCAGTGCCACCCTGGATGTGCCCAAGTCCCTGCGAGGAAAGCAGGTTTAGAGGCTTGGAAGGAGGAGATGTGGGTGAAAGTAGGAGGGCTTTTGCTGCCTCAAAAGCCTCTGGGGAGGGGACCTCCATGGCCTCGACCGTGGTCCTGAGAGTACCCCAGAGAGGAAGAGCTGGAGCAGCATCTGCACTTTGGTACTGAGGTGGATGACGTGTTATTGTGCTCCTGAGGGGAGTGGCGCCAGAGGGCTCCAGTGCTGATCTGGCATGCAGTGCCAGCAGCTCCAATGGCAATCCCAAATCTCCAGGGATAGGCTGCCATGCTTGCTCCACGGCCAATGCACAGCACCTCTGCTCCCTCTCTTTTAATGTCTTCTGTTTAAAGGACTGACAGATGGAGCAATTGGTAGCCTGGTACGATTCACCAAGGCACAATAGGCACTTCTCATGGGGGTTGTCCTGTGGGAAGGCCTTGCTGCAAGAGGCACAGGGATCGAAGCCTGGAGTTGTAGGCAACAGTTTGGAGCAATCTTCTGGCTCCGGGTCCATTCGCTTGGTACAAGAAGCGGTTCTTGGTGGAATGATGTCCATGAAGAGATCTTCCAAAGTGAATGGGCGGCTCATACACAGTAGAAATAGGCAGGTGCTTGCATAATTGCAAGGAGTGGGCTCTTCCAAAACCATCACTGAGGGTGGAAAAAGGAACTGAGGAGGATCAGGGTTGGGGCCATATATACAGCCACAGGCGTGCCCAGAGGGAGCACTGGCCACCACCCCTGGTCTGACAGGCAAGGGCTAAAAAGTTTCCAACCAATTGTGTGCTATAACACATAGACACCTAATACTGAATGATGGAAGCAGTGCTCGAAAAAGAATAACAGTTGCTGTTTCTTTAAAAATGTACCACAAACAGTGAAAGTGAAAGCTGCATAGACTTGGTATTGCTGGAGGAACCATGCAGCTCATTTCCCAGCTGACCGAAAAGCAGTGAGGATCCCTGTCATGTTCCAGGTGTTTGTGCAAGGGCTGCAGGGAAGAACACACACTGTAGATGTGGCGAATAGTAAGGAGGAATTTGACAATATGAACATTGACAACTTCATGGAGATTGTGGGGAAAAAACTCCTGCCTGGTGCAGGTAAGGAAATTAACTTTAAATCTGAGGAATTATGGTTTGAGAGCTCACAGTTTGAGATGTATTTCTCATATGGATAATTATACACCATACAGCAGAACAACATTTTGCTGAAGTCAGTGTGAATTCTTATATGAGGCTTGTGATTATTTTAAACTAATGAATTATTTCGTCAACAAACTATTCAAGCAGCTAGAAATCATTTTCTTCTGTGTTTTGTTATTTAGCTTTTAGATCTAGCAATCCAAATTAAAAAATTCAGAGAAGCAATTGTTTCAAAACCCACTGTGTTACCTCTCTTTTTATTTCACCATCAGATTACCAACAACTTAGTTTGGTGTTTGCTAACCAACAACTGGAAAGAGGGAGGAAATTCTCAGATTATGTAATCCAAAACAAGTCTACCTTTGTCATGGTTACCCGGCTGCCTGGAGGAAAACGTAAAATGTCGACCTACATGAAGGCTTGTTGGTTTTCACATAGAAAATGATGTGCATCATGGCCTATCTTGAACTGCAAGGGGCTCCTGCATAGGCAGAGTTTATCATCTGCCTGCAAAGAAAGCAGAGAGGGGACGGAGGAGAGCTTTGAGGGTCACTGTCACATCCAGACCTCAGCACATCGGTGAGGACACCTACCATTGCTGCCAGTCCAGCAAGGACACCAGATTGACAAACATGAGGTTCCTGCTATCTTTCTTTCCCTTGTGTGTTCCTTTCTGTCCCTTGCTTTGTATCTTCTGCTTGCCCTGTCTCTTACTCTCTCTCTTGTCTTTGATCTGATCCTGTAACCAAATGCAACACATGACACAAGAACAATGAAATAAGATAGCACACTCTGTGAAGAAATGGTGAATGAAAAGGATCTGCCCAGTGTCCAGACCAGCCAGATGATGCCTGGGGCTGGGAAAAGAGCTGGAGTCCAAATGAGCAGCATCATGACTGACATGCCAGTCAAGAGTATCTGTCCATGACTTATCAGCTGTCTTGTATCCTGAAAACAACAATCAAAAGCTACATTTTCACCACCATCTGTTCTTTTCTTCAACCTTCCTTTGCATCTGCCTTTTTTTTCAAAGGAGGCAAAACTCACAACTTTCTAACAAGAGACAGAACCAGCTCTGTCTTTCCCACTAAGAAATGAAAGACAGAAGGAGACACTCTCACCAACACCCTCTCTTAAAAAAATGGACTTTAAATTTTGCTCAAGATTGTTTTGCTTAGCACTCAGTTAAAATTTCAAAATGCTTTGTCTTGTTTTGAATTCTTTACTCATGTATCCTTATCAATACATTTCCAAGCTTTGGTGAGACTGTTCTGTTCTTTGCTAGGAGACAATGCAGCCTGAAGTTTCTGTACCTAAGATCCTAAACCATGCTTAACTGCTTACTCTTGTATGGTGACAGTTCTTTGACTCTCTGGGCTCACTTATTGCCCTAACATTAACCAAAGAGTAGGAAGAGAGCAACAGTCAGAAACAAGCTCAGTGTGTGCTGGGTTGGGGGAAAGAAAGGGAACCGGAGCCAGACTGCAAAAAGACAGGAAGGATGAGGAGAGACCCTGAGCTGGATGCAACTTGTGGGGTGGACATGACCTTTTGGTAGTGCTCTCTCTCTCCTAAGAGAAAAGGTCCCAGATGGTTTCCAGAGCAGATGTTGCAGCTCAGAAAGAGCTCTGATTTGTGCTAATTCATCCATTCCCAGCACTGGGAGAGGGTCCTTGAGGGGGACATTGACTGTCAGTTGGCACTCAGGCCTGGCCTGGTACCAGCCACCCTGCCCCCATGACAAGGGGTGACACATACGCACCCACCTCTAGTGAGTATCCCTGGGAAGTACACACCCACACACTGTCCTCCACTAACTAAATATCCCCTCCTGGACCCCCAACTGTGCAGTCCTCCCCAACTTCCCAGTGTCCTCTCATGGGGAACCTAAATATAGTAACTTTAGGAAAGGAAGGGAGAAAAAAGTGACTGGAGAGACTGGGGTTGAGGAGGAAAGAGGACGTCAGAGACAGGCAGTGAGAGGAGGTGATGAGAGAAGGAAGTGAGAGAGGTTTAGCAAGCATGCAGAGTGGTGGCAGAGATAGGCCACTCTTAGAAACAGTTATTCCTTTCTGTGGATCTCAGGGTGGGCCTAAGGCCAGGCTTAAACCAGTGCTGAGTTGGTTGCAACTTTTGCTGCTGTGTACTGACCATCACACTATAACATTTAAACCACTGGAAGTTTGGGTGTTGAACTGCAAAAATAAGCTTACAAACAGAGCTAAGTGTGAACTAGTCCAGTGTTGTCTTCCCAAGTCAGGGGACAGCCTGAGATAACATCTGAGAGGTGTAAACTCCCCCACCCACTGTTAATCTTGTCAGTGTGCTCAAAGAGCAGCATTTGTAGAGCATTAATTACGTCACTGCCAATCTTTTATTGACAATGATTGAGGAAAGCGGTCGTAGTGAAGCCCATAATGGTTCCATTGCTGTTCATTGGTCTGTGCTTGCTGGCTTCAGTTTGTTTAACCCTGGATTTACATTCTCCCTGGGTCATCATTGTTAACAAAAACCATGACAATTTCCTCCCACATGTTTGTGGCTTCTACTCTTGTACAGAAAGATTTTCTTCCTTCCTACTGCCTTACACCAATATTGTTTCTCACACATACTCCCTTCATCCCTGTACAGCAGTGCCCTGATGACTCCATGTCTTTGAACAATTCCCAAACTGAAGACCACATTTTTATAGCTAATCTGTGTCTGGGGAACCCTCCACCCTGCCAGCACTTGGGAAGGGAGAAGGAGCAGGGCTGCCCTGGACCAGAGGCCAGGCTCCATGCTCCTGCCCTCTCCTTGGGCTGGGTGGTCCAACCCCAGGGCTGGAGCAGGTCAGCACAACTGGCTGCTCTGCTCCAGGGGGAGGTCTGGTTGAGGTGCGGTTGAGGTGTAGTACAGCTTTCGGCGTGGCCTTTGGGCTGCATCCAAAGCCGCACCGCATGTGCCAGTTGGCCCCACCGCCCACAGGGGCCAACCAGCTGGGCTGGGACTGGCATCTGATTCCTGGGCCCCCCAGTGCTGGCCCACCCTCAGCAGGCCAAGGGCCATAGGCTAGGGGTTGCAGCCTCAGGTGGGGGGGGGATGACAAGCAGGGGGCCTCATTGGTGGCAGGGAGGCCCAGGGGCCCAAAGGCCCCTAATCCAGCTATGGTTATTCTGGAACAATTCAGACTTTTCTCTGAGGCTATGTCTACACTGAGCATTTCAATTCAAATTACAGAATTCGACCTGACCAATTCAAATCTAATTTGAATTCAGTCAATTCGAATTGACATGGCCACACTAGAAAATCCAATTCAAATTGGCATGTTTATGAACAGGACTTGCTAGGTCGAATTCAGTAGGGGGCGCTATTGTATAGGGAAAAATCAAGCTGTGGCTAATTCAAACTAACAGTGAATTCGAATTGACATGGCCACACTATGTCAATTTGAATTACTCACTTCGAATTGACCCTGACTTCAATGGAAAAGCAGGTTTGACCAGTTCGAACTCTGCTTTCCTCAGTTCAAACTGAGGAGTTCCTCAGTTCAAATTGAGGAAAGCGGACATGTCCATGCACTTATTTGAATGCTTAACATGAAGAAGGTCCTGGGTTCAATTCCCAGGGGGTTGGACTCGATCTCACGAGGTCCCTTCCAGCCCTATGATTTGATTTGAATTTGGAAATTAGTCAGATTTGAATTGATGACAGTCAATTAGAATTAACATGTAAGTGTAGATATAGCCTGAAAGATTTAGGTTTGTGCTGTAATGTGAAACTGGATCCACTGTGTTTGTCATGGTAACAGTGCCCCCCCCCCCCCCAGTGGAAAGTCAGCTTAATTTCTTGCTAGATATCTCTATAGAAACAGTTCCAAAGTGTGTGTCGGTCTAATTTAATAAAACAAACAAGGGGGATGTCCACACAGGCTTCTTATTTCGAAACAACAGAGGTTGTTTCGAAATAAGAAGCGACATGTCCACACGACGCACCGTTATTTCAGAACTGTTAAACCTTGCATCTAATCAAAATAGCCATTGTTTCGAAATGGTTATTTTGAAACAAGGGCGTTTGGACACACTGTTTCGAAACAACATAATTGTTTCAAAACAACTGTTTCAAAACAACATGTCCGAACGGCCTTGTTTTGAAATAACCATTTCGAAACAACAGCTATTTTGAAAGCAGGCTTTCCCTTAATTCCGATTAACAAACTGTTAATTTGAATTAATTTATTTCGAAATAAGGACATTAGGGTTCGAAATAACTCATTTTGAAATGGGTTATTTTGAAATAATGATGTATGTGTGGACATAGGAAGGAGTCCTGTGGCACTTAAAGACTAACGAATTTACATATTGCATGAGCTTTCATGGAAGAAAATCCCACTTTATCAGACGCTTTGAAGATGGAGGGGGGAAACACCTGAGAAACTGGGATTTTCTCCCATGAAAGCTCATGTGACAATAAATAAACTTGTTAGTCTTTAAGGCTATGCTCACACACAGGGGGTTATTTCGATACAAGTTGTTTCGAAACAACTTGTATCAAAATAAGGCATTATTTTGAAATAAATTAATTTGAATTAAGAAAATGTTAATTCGAATCAAGGAAAAAAGCTCAAAGCAAAATAGCATGTTCGGACAACAGTTATTTTGAAACAAGTCACTGTCGTTTCAAAATAACATGTTCTGACAGGATTGTTTCAAAACAATCATTTCAAAACGACCTTGTTTTGTCACCAAATGGGGTTTAAGTTGTTTCGAAACAATGCTGTTGTTTCAAAACAACAGAACCCGTTGTTTCGAAACAACGGCATATTGTGTGAACATGGCGTTTCTTATTTCGAAACAACCTCTGTTGTTTCAAAATAAGACTGCTGTGTGAACACACCTTAAGTGCCACAGGACTCCCTGTTTGTTCTATAGAAACAGCTCACTTGTTAGACTCATGTTTTCCTGACTAATTTTCCATAGAAGGAACTGGCTTTCCCTCTACAAGAAGGTACATATTTTAAAAAATCTGCCTTAAAATATGAATCATAGAATCATAGGGTTGGAAGGGACTTCATAAGACATCTAGTCAAACCTCCTGCTCAAAGCAGGATGACTCCCACTAAATCATCTCAGCCAAGGTTTTGTCTAATCAGCCTTTAAATGTTTCCAAAGATGGAGATTCCACCACCTCCCAATCTTTAACATAAATATCTTCCAGGGGCCGAATTAAGGCAGGGCTTTATGGGCTGCAGCCCCTGGCCCTCGCCTTAAGGGGGGGCCCTGCAGCTCTCCCAAAATCCAGGCTGGTGGCCTGAGTGGCAGCTGCTCCTGCTCACCTTCAGCCTGCCTCCCCAGCCCCTGGGCTGGCTGGTGCTCACCAAGTCAGCCTGGGGTTGGGGAGGAGTACCCAGCCTCTGACTCACTCTTCCCCAGCCTCCAGCAGCAGGGACAACTTGTGCTAACCCATAGCCCCTTCTCACAGCCCCAGCCTGGGCCACCCCCAGCAGTATGGACCCCTCACAGGCCACCAGCAGCATGGATGTAACCCTATAGCTGTGCCAGCCTGAGCCCTCCCCACAAAAGTCCCCCACAGCCCCCCAAGAACATGGCTCATAGCCCTGCTCCCTGTGCAGCCAGCCAGCAGCAGCAGCAGCACTTGGGGCCTCCCAAATCCTTCCACAGCACTGGCCATAGCTCTGGAGCCCCTGACCCCATACCCCAACAGGGAAGAGACAGTGGGGGGAGCACAAAGGTAAGCAGCTCCCTGGCTCCCTGGGCCTTGATCCAGCCCTGTATCTTCCATACAGTAGGAAACACAGGTGGTCTCGAGAACCTTGCTCGTTGAACACCTACCCATGTCGGACATAAGCTGTGCTGAAGGTGGAAGAGCCAACTCCACCCACATGGCTAGCAGTCACCTATTACTGAGTATATCTGAGCCTCGCTCAAAGAAGAATGGTGGGTTACTTACCAGTACCTGTCCTTCTTCGAGATGGGCTGCTCGGATCCATTCAGAACCCTCGCCCCGTCCCTGCATTTGGAGTTGCCAACTCCTAGGAACTGGGGAGGGGTCAGGCAGCAGCCACATATATAGCCACGGGGAGGCGTTGGCCGCTTGCCCTCTTCTGACAGGCTAGGAAAAAAAGGTCCAGCGAATCTGGTGGTCCAGCACGGAGACACCTGTTACTGAATGAATCTGAGCAGCCCATCTCGAAGAAGGACGGTTACTGGTAAGTAACCCACCATTTTGCAGACGCCCAGTCTGGGATTGCCTTAAGATCAAATCACTTGGAACACACATAAAAACAAATAGATTTCTAATTTCTAATATAGGTTTGGTACCTACAAATAAACCATATAACCATTCTAAGAAGATTACAGCTTTTCTATTGACACTAGGCATGGTATATCACTTATGGATTATTGCAAATATGAAATATTAATATGAAAGATAACCATACCCAGTCCCCTAGACCCCAGACAGTGTCACACCTGGGACCGGCAGCACCGAAGGCACTATCTAGCTTGGGACCCCGAGTCCAGGCTGAAGACAGGAGCAACCCTGGAATCTGAGCCAAATGCAGGAGCTGGCCCATGACTTGGGCTGAAGGCAAGGACTGGCCCAAGAACTGGTGGCGATGGCAGCAGGGGCTGCCAGGGTGAGCATCCAGCCTAGGAGCTGGCAGCTGCTGGGTGTGATGATACCTGGGTCTATGGGATGATTTATGATTACCCTTCATATTAATATTTCATATTTGCAGTAATCCATATAGGATATGCCATTTTTGGTACCCATAGAAAGGTTGTAATCTGCTAGAAATGATTATATGGTTTATATGCAAGTGTCATATCTGTATTAGAAGTTAGGAATCTATTTGGCTATGCCCACACATGAGCAATAAAATTGATTGAACTGAAATTGATTTAAATTAAATTGATATAACAATCATTAAATTGATTTAATGTGTCCACACAGAAAACCTGAAATTGAACTAGCATGCCGGGAAACAGGACTTGCTAGTTCAATTCAGGAGAGGGGCACCCTGGGAGGTGTGGCAACATGGTCCCCAGGCAGGGCCATGTTGCCATCCAATCCCCTGGCTGGCTCTCCCCAGGAGAGCCAGTGGCAGGGGAAAAAAGCCCCCACTGGCTCCCAGTTCCCTGAGCCCAGTGGGGGAAAAGACATCCCCCCAGACTGGCTGCAGCCTTGCGGCTCAGACAGCCATGAGGGAGATGGGACCCTGCGCACCTGGCTTCCCCCTGCGCTAGCTGGGGAGCAGGGAGAAAGGGTCACCGTGTGCCTGGCATCATCAACAGCTGGGTGGGTGGCGCGGAAGGGATTCCCCCACTCCCGGCTTCTCCTGCACTGGGGCTGCAGTGGAAGGCACCCCACACTCCTGGCTCCTGGCAAGGAAGCTGGGTGGTGGGGAGGGACTCTGTGCACTCAGAACTCCAACTGCTAGCAGGATGGTGGGGAGAAGAGCCTGCGTGCCTGCTAGTGCTGGGGGAAGGCAGCCCTGCACCAGCTAGAGCCACGCTAGCTGGGCTGTGGGGAATGCCTGGCTCCCGGTGCGCTGGCCAGGCTGCAGGGGAGAGGGAACCCCCGCGCTGGCTTCTTTAGCGCTGCCTGGGTGGTGGGGAGAGGGAACCTCCCCACACTGGCTTTTTCATTGCTTGCTGGGCAGTGGGGGAGATGGGACCCCTGCACCTGCTTTCTCAGTACTGACTGGGTGGCGGGGGAGATGGGACCCCTGTGCCCATCTTTAGGTGCAGCACACACCTAAAGCTGGGTGGAGGGGGGCCCTTCTTTCCCACCAACAGGCCAGCGCTGAAAATGCCAGCACAGGGGTTCCTCTCCCCCTGCCACCTGACCAGCACTAGAGAAGCTAGGCATGGGGGTCGCATCTGCCCCACAGCCCAGTGAGCACTGAAAAAGCTGGCGGAGGGGTCCCGTCTCCCCTGGAGACCAGACAGCATGCTGGGAGCCGGGGGAGCATTCCCCACAGTCCAGCTAGCATGATTCTAGCTGGCGTGTGGATGCCTTCCCCTGGTACAAGCACGCATGCTGCAGTTGGGCACGGGGGGCTCTTCTTCCCATCACCCGGACAGCAGTGGAAATGCCGGGCATGGGAATCACTTCTCTGCCATCCAGCTTCCTTGCTGGGCATGCAGAGGGCTTTACCCCACGGGAATCACCCTTCCGCACGACCTGGCTTTGGAGCCTGATGCCAGGTGGGCATGGTCCCATCCCCTGCGACCCAAATATGGCTGAGGAAGCCTGGTGTGAGGCTCCCTCCCATCCCCAACCCCGCCCCCCCCAGCCAGGGTGCTGAAATCTGCCCCTTCCTTCCAGGGTGCTATGCGCCCTGGAAGGAAGGTCTATCAAGGGTCCAAATTGATATAACTGTTATATTGACATAATACATCCGTACAGCATTATATTGATATAACAGTTTCAATTTAACTGTCATATCGATATAAAACCAGGCTTTATTATATCAATGTGACCTATAGCAAAATGATGGAGCTTGTCATTTCACTACCTAGAAATGTTGTGTGGACCTAACTATTTTTAAATCGAAATAACCAGTGTTGTTTAATTTAAAAGCTACGTGTGGTCATACTCTTTGTGTTCCAAGTTATTTGATTCTAATCACTCAGGGTATGTCTGCACTTAGAACTGAATTTGAATAGAGGACAGCTCCTCAGTTCGAACTGATGAAAGCTGACTTTGAATTCATCATCGTTTGACTTAGAAGTCTGGGTCAATTCGAACTCAGTAGTTCAAATTGACCAAGTGTAGCCATGTCAATTCAAACTCACTGAGTTCAAATTGAAATGGGTTGACCTTCATGCCAGGGTGCATGGCACCCTGGAAGGAAGACCAGCCCTTTGGCACCTGGGGCCAGCAGCCCCAAAGGTGCCTCCACCGCCCCCAGCCAGATCAGGCTGGGGGAGCAGTGAGATTCCTATACCCTGTCTGGGGACAGGGACCCCCTGGCTCCTGCCCCACTGGCGGCACACAGGGAAGGTACCCCATGGGTGGCTTCTCCCCAGCTGGCCATACATGGGGAACACACCCCCACACGTGGCTTCTGCCCTGCTGGATGTACATGGGGAAGGCACACCCGCACCTGGCTTCTCCCCAGCTGGCTGCGTGCAGGGCAGGCATTCCTGCGTGTGGCTAGTATGGGCTTTTGCTGCCCCCAGGGATCTCTTCTCCCCTACCCCTGCTGTGCTGTCAGCTTGGGGCCAAGGGATTCCCCCAGCCCCATGCTGACAGCATAGCCAGGACAGGGGAGAAGGGATTCCCCCAGCCAGTGCTAACAGTGGGGAGGTGGAGGAATTCCTTCTTCCCCGCCCCACTGTGCTGTGGGGGGGCAGGTGCCCTCACCCCAGGGAGCCCTGGGAGGGGAAAACATCCCCTGCCAGGATCCTACCTTCTGAGCCTGGCATGGGGAAAAACATCCCCTACCCAGCTGTAGCTGCACTGTGGCTAGAGCTTGGGAAGGGGATTCTTTTCCCTGTGCTGGGCTCAGAGTGCTGGAGACCAGCAGGGGATTGGGTGGTGGCATGGCTCTTCTAGCAGGCTGTGTTGCCATACTTCCCATGGTGCCCTTCCTCCAATTTGAATTAGCAAATCCACTTCATGGACATGCTAATTTGAATTGGAGTTTCTAGTGTGGCCACGTCAGTTCGAATTGACTGAATTCAAACTAATAATTATTAGTTCAAATTGACTAGTTTGAATTCAGTCATTTGAATGGACATGCTAAGTGTAGACACAGGCTCACAGACTGCAAAACCCATTGTCCTCTTGATGGCCAATTAAGGAAGCTCCCAGCTACAGTGGGCCTAGGAAGAAACCGGCTGAATGAGTCACCCAGATTGACCATGTGACTCAACTCCATTTGGAACTGCAAGTAAGTTGAGACAGGGCAGGGAAGCTAGAGGTAATAAAAGGCAGTGGCCCCAGCTCCATTTTGTCTTTGGTTTTCAGTCTCCAACCTGCAACCAACAACCTCTTCTGGAACTATTCTACTGCCACTGAACAAAGGACTGAGACCCACCCCGGTGCTAGGTTCATACCAGAGGAATTGGACTAACCCACAAACTCCAAATTCTGCTTGCTTTCTACAGACTCTAAATCATTTGTATGTATGTGATTCACTTTGACCCTTTAACATCTCTCATATTTTGTTTGTTTTTGTTTTATATGAAACCTTTTGTTGTAGTTACTAAAAGATTGGATGGCAGTGTGCTATCTTGGGTAAGATCTAAGCTTATATTGCCCTGAGTGATGTGGCTGACCCTTTGAGTTATACTTCATGATGACCAGTGTGGGAATCAGAGGCATGTTTTGTTACTGACTGGGAGACTGGTTTAAGTACTACCTTTGGGGGTTTGGGTTTGGGGGTTTGGCTCCTGGTTTTGCAGCATGCCCTGATTTTGGTGCATTCAGGAGGTTACCTGGATCCAGCTTAGGGCCTGGTGGCTGCTGGTGGAAGCAGAGGGGGTGAACTGGCCTGGGTCCCAGTGACTGGACCAGACCCAGGCCCCAGTGGCTGCTGGCTTCAGCAAGAGCAGCTGGGGCTGGATTCAGCCCTGGGCTGGTTGGCAGTGGTGGCTGGAGGGACAGGGGAGTCATTGGCTGTAAGAGCTGGGAGCACAGCAGGAGGGTATTTTCCACTGCAGTGTGTGGTGGGTGAGCCCCAAGCTGTTCTGGGTAGACTAGCACACATGTGCACCTTTCTGGGAAGTTTTTAGTATGTTTTAGCAATTTTAAGCATGCATACATACTTGCATACCACTTATGTTAACCCCTGCAAGTTATAATCTGCTGAACTCTGACTAAACCCACATCACAGATTAACTCTGGATGATGTTGAAAAAATGAAGAACCTGAGCAGCAATAAAAAAGTATCTAGCATACAGAAATCAAGCTTCTAAGGCCATGTTCAGTTCTGAAGGCTAGGATTTCTAATGGCCTTTAACCAGCTGAAGAGGGTTCCAGGAAAGAGCAAGCTAGGCTGTTCTCAGGAGCAATCATCTGAAGTTGCCATGGGAGAGGTCTAGGTTGGATATTATGAAAATCTTCTTCACTAGGAGGGTGGTGAATGGGCTACCCAGGGCAGTGGTTCTCAACCACTGTGTTGGGACACATTTACTGTGTCGCCACACGTCAGTAAGTGTGTCACAATGAGCTGGGGAGATGGCTAGATTTTGCCTTGGGCGAGTGCGCTGGTGTGTCATGTAGGGTTGTGATATGCCACAAGCCATGTTGCAACCCACAAAAGGTTGAGAACCACTGACCTAGGGAGGTGGTTTAGTCTCCATCCTTAGACGTTTTCAAGGTCCAGACTGACAAAGCCCTGGCTGGCTATCTTAAGCAAGTCTACAGAGTGACCTAGACAAATTGGAGGATTGGGCCAAAACAAGTCTGATGAGATTCAACAAGGACAAGTTCAAAGTCCTGCACTTAGGACAGAAGAATCCCCTGAACTGGTACAGGCTGGGGACCACCTGACTTGGAAGTAGTTCTTCAGAATAGGACCTGGGGGTTCCAGTGGAAAAGAAGCTGAACATGAGCTGGATATATGTGCCCTTGTTGCCAAGAGGACCAACAATGCATTGGTCTGCATTAGTAGGAGCACTGCCAGCACATAAAGGGATGTGATTATTCCACTCTATTCAGCAATGATGAGGCCACTTTTGTCCTGTTTTGGGCCCCCCACAATGGGAAGATATGGGACAAATTGAAAAGAGTCCAGCAGAGGGCAATAAAAATGATGAGGGGGGTGGAGCACCTGACTTAAGAGAGGAGGCTGAGGGAAGTATGTTTGTTTAGTCTGCAGAAGAGAAGACTGGGGTGGAGGCACAGGACTTGATAGAAGCCTTCAACTACCTAAAAAGTG
This sequence comes from Podocnemis expansa, assembly GCA_007922195.1. Taxonomy (NCBI): domain Eukaryota; kingdom Metazoa; phylum Chordata; order Testudines; family Podocnemididae; genus Podocnemis; species Podocnemis expansa. The sequence goes on from ML682140.1 coordinate 1,732,369, forward strand.
ATTCCAGGGAAGATGATGTTGGGCTGTTCTCAGCGGTGGCAGATGACAGAACTAGGAGCAATGGTCTCAAGTTACAATGAGGGGAGGGGGTTCAAGACTGAATATTAGGAAAAACTTTGCTTTAAGCAGGTGTTGAAGTACTGAGATGGGTTACCCAGGGAGGGGTTGAATCTCCATTCTTAGAGGTTTTTAACGCCCAGCTTGACAAAGCCCTGGCTTGAGCAGAGGATTAGAGACTAGAGAACTCCTGAGGTCCCTTTCAACCCTCATCTTCTAAGATTAAACTACTTTCCTTTCAATTCAACTGAATAGCATTATGATAAAGAGTACCCATTACTGGATCAGTTTCCAAGTCAAATGGCAGGCCACAGAATCCCTAGGATTTCCTCTCTATCACTTATTAGTTGAGCATTGTGGACTTGTTTCCCTGATGATACAAGAGATGCTAAATCTATTATTTGTGGTTTTGCCCATATATTCCTACATAGAGAGGTCTGGAGAACTCTGCAGTTTGCTAGAGGAATAATACTGGAAGAAGCAGTTAGAAAACTTCATTTGTTTCAAACCTAGGTTCTCTGGGATGATGATAAAGACAAGCATTCAGTGACAGTCCTGCTGTGAAAGAAGGCACCAGGACAGCTGACTCTCAGCAGAAATTCATTTCCCAGAAATAAAAATAAAATTAAAAAAAAGTTTTTGTGGAGACTCATATTCAGAATTATTTAATTCCCTCTGCTTGTGCTCTTCTCCTGTTATTTACTCTAAGTATGAAAAGTAAAAGTCATTTTATAGACAAAACACAATGTATGACTTAGAGGTACCTACAAAGAACCATTGCTATCCTAAGAGCCCTTTCTAGGGGTTTCCCATAACAACTATCATGGTAAAGCTGTTAAAAGAATGAAAGAATAATTCAGGTTAAGCACTTTGTCTCAGCAAGGGAAAGATCATGACATGAAGAATCACCTAACTCCAAGGGGCGGTGGGGGGGAAGGGGTTTGAAAAGAGAAAAAGAGACACTTTGGGTATGTCCATATGTCTTTTTTTGTTTCAAAATAACAGTGGTTATTTCAAAACAAAAAAGTTTTAGTCCAGACAACATTTTCTTATTTCAAAACGATGGAGCCTGTTGTTTCAAAATAAGAGCCACCTTTTCAAAACAGCTTAAACCACTTTTGTTTTGAAACGGCGGTTATTTCAAAATGGGTTGTTTCAAAATAATGCCGTTCGGACACGTCATTTCAAAACAACCGTCATTTTGAAATAACGGGTCTGACCTTCCTCCCAGGGTGCACAATACCCTGGAAGGAAGGAGAAAGTGCTGTCCCGTGCCTGTGCCTGCCAGCGTGCCCGCAGCGCTGCTCAGGCATGGCAGCACATGGCACTGCTGGTCCAGAGGGGCGACGCCGTGCCCCTGTTTGGACTATTGAAGAGGTCCAGTGCCTCCTCAGTATTTGGAGCAGGGCAGAGATCCTGACCCTGTTCCAGACCAGCCACCAGAATCAGGACATATATGCGGACATAGCCTCAGAGCTGTCCGCCCAGGGCCACGAGTGCACCACTGAGCAGATGCACTTGAAAAATCAAGGGCCTCAGGCAGCAGGGGCCAGCTGTGTTTTGTACTTCCCTCCAGCAGGTCACTCAGCTGCCCGCTGTGCACCACCAGCAAGTCCACCCAGCACCCCCAGACCACTGAGGAGGAGGAGGAAGGTCCAGCAGATGCATGGGGAGGTCCTGGAGATCCTGGAGGAGCTTGGGCACCAGGCAGAGGCATCCGCCCAGGCCTGGTGGAGACAGCAGGCTGGACACCAGGACGCTGCCCTCCGCCTGCTGCAACAGGCAGTGACCATGGATGACCGCAAGGTCGCCACACTTGCGCTACAGGCATCGGCCATAGAGTGCCTCAGTGACCACCTGACCACCGCGGCTGAGGACCTGGCCAGCAGCATCCATCAGCTGATGGACCGCATAGCCCCTCCAGCTGCTGCAGGAGGTCCTCCACCTGGCCTTCCCCAGAGGCGGCCCCGGACCCAGGGCAGCCATTGGCAGGGGCGTGGGACACCACCCTCCCCTGACCCCCCCCCACAGCCCCACATAGCAACTCCCCTCCCACCCAGACTCCCCAACACCCTTCCCCAGTCTCCCCCTCCAAGTTGCAGGCCTTCCCCCCAGACTCCCCCCACATTTCCCCATCCTCTAACCCTCCCCAGCCCTTCCCTGCCCCAACCCCATGTTCTGTTAAATAAATAGTTTGAAACTCATGTTAGTGGTTGTGAATGTTTTTATTGGGTGTGCTTCAACAGTGTGGATGGATGGGTGGGGGCTGGCTGTGGGAGAATGGGGGAGAGGGTGGTGTGGGGCAGGGCAGGTCTGGCCCTTAGAGTTTCTCCTCTGTAGCAAAGGCATTTGTCAGCAAATCATGGACTGTGACAGCCCACTATGACGGCCGCTCCCGTGCAGGCACAGGTGCAGGCTGCTCGTATTGGTCCCCAATGAGCTGGGCCTTGATCTCCCAGGCGGCAGCAACACTCTTACCCCGCAGCTCACAGAAATTGTGCAGGGCCGCACACTCACTGATGACCGCCAACGTCATCTCCTCCCCCAGGTGAGGCAGGTAAGGAGGCACCTCCAGCGTGCCTTCAGCTGTCCAAAGGCCCGCTTGACTACTTGACGACAGCGGCTCACATGCCGATTGAAAAGCTGCCGGCAAGGATCAAGGGGCCCTGCATAGGCCCACATGAGCCACGGGCAGAGGGGATAGTCTGCATCAGCAACACTCACGCCCCCCCCCCCCCCCCCCCCCCCCCTCCTGCCGGGGGGGGGGGGGGGGGGCTCCATGCCCTGGTACAAGGCAGAGTTCTGGAGGACTTGGGCATCATGTGCCCTCCCAGGCCACCCCACATAACAGTTCTGGAAGAGTACCTGGTGGTCCACAAGGGCCTGAAAGATGACAGAGTAGTACCCCTTCCTATTGCGGTACTCAGCGGCTTGGTGCTCCAGAGTCCTCACAGGGGTATGCGTGGCATCCAGTATCCCCGCACAACTGGGAAATCCCAGGATGGCCATGCCATCTATGGTGTCCTGCAGCTCCCCTTGAGTGACGAGGCACCGCAGCAGGATCCTGTTGATGGCCCTGGTGACCTGTATCAGGACACTCCCAATGATGGACCTGCCAACACCGAAGAGGTGTGCCATGGACTTGTACGACTCCAGAGTGGCCATCTTCCACAGAGCAATGGCCACTCTTTTGTCAACAGGTATGGCTGGTCTCATGGCAGTGTCCCTTCGGCGCAGGAGCAGGGTGAGTTCTGCAACGAGGTGGTTGAAGCTGGCCCTGCTCATGCAGAAATTCTTCTGCCACTGGTCATCCCCCCAGGTTCGGAGAACTACCCACTCCCACCAATCTGTGCTGGTCACCAGGGCCCAGACCTGACAAGGCACAGAAGGGGGCAGGGGAAGTAGGTCTGTTCTGCGGCCCAGACAGATGATATCCTGGGGCACAGACTGGGCACCATCAGGGTCTGCAAGCAGAGTGTCCCACAGCAACAGTACACTATGCAGGTGAGCAGAGGATCTATTCACTGCACAGTAATGGCTAGGCAGCCAGGCAGAGTCCATGTCTGTGTCTCACAGTGTACTGCTCGCCAGAATGAACAGGGAAGTGAGGTTGATGCCAGTTTTTATAGGACTGGCTGGCAACATAGCTGCCAACATGGCCCAGTGAGGGGGCCATGTTGCTACACCTCCCATGGTGCCATTCCCCTAAAGCAAAATAGCAAGACCTGTGTTTGGACATGCTATTTCGATTCCAGCTTTTCCCTTATTTTGACTTAATATTGGTTATTTCAATTCCAGTTATTTCAAAATGTTTTAATTTCAAAACAAGTTGTTTCGAAACAAGTTGTTTTGAAATAATGCGATACATGTAGACATAGCCTTTGAGTTGTATGAGGCTCTTGCCTGGCAAATATCTTCTAAGATCCCCTAAGGTGGTAGGGTGGCTGTTTCATCACAGCTAAGCTTGTGGGTAAGCTGAACACAGACTGCAATAGTGATTTTAGGATGTGACTTTCTCTTTTATTTGATAGTGATATCTCCTTGACTAATTGATTTTGCATTAGTTTGACTTATACTCTCTTAAAATCTGATTGTAGTTTATACATTTATGGATTTTATTTTTTAATCTAAAGTAATGCAGTGTTAAATGAAAGTGTGTGTAAAGGCCCAACTAAGAGCAAAGTTGGCCCATATCAATTTCTTTGTTGAATTGATGGACAAGTGGAAATGAGCTTGCCAGACACAGTAAGGGCACATTGAACCTTGCAAGAAGGAAGGTCCCAGAATTGTGTCTGGGACCAGGAGTGTTTCTTGGAGGACTAGCCCATGAGTGGCTAATAAGAGCACTCTTCTATTGAGTGAAGGTCCAGTTTCATGCAGGAAACTGGGCATCAGCTGACCCAAGCAAGGCATAGTAAGTCAGGGCTCTGGAGTGGAGAACTGGGGCATAGCTGCATATCAGTCCAGACTGCAGCACCAGGAGCAGGCAACAGGGCTGTTACCAGGGGAGTTTGAGAGGGAGTTAGGGACTGTAGAGGAGTTCTGTGGCGTTGAAAGTGCTGTGTGTGTTTGCTTTTCCATTTTGTGTTTGTTTTCTGGTTTGGCTTTTTTTTCCTTTTTCTTTTTTCTTTTTTTCCCCTTTTTCCTCAGTTTGCAGGGGCTGAGTGACAGTTGGGATCAAGTGACCCCAATTAAGAGTGGAGCCTTCCTGTTGAGGAAGCTATAAAAGCAGCCACTCAAGCAAGCTGCAGCAGCAGCAGCAGCAGCAGCAGCCAGCAACAGGGCTGTTTGTTGGGGAGTTTGAGAGAGAATTTGTTAGGGAGTTTGGAGGGAGAAAGACAGACTTATGGCAGAGATGGAGGTAGCAGCAGAAGTCACTCCAACAAGGGAAGAGACAATGAAGAATGAGAGGATGTGGAAGCTGTGGGATGTACATTATCTTGGAGGGTATAACCCCAAAGAATTTTGTTTGTATAAAGTGTTGCCTCATAGAGCTGTTGGAGGAGAAATTCTGAGGGTTGGAGATGCAGGTGGCAATTATGATTGAGTTTAGAAGGGTTGATGGAGCAGTTGATGGAGCAGAGGACTGGAGAGGCTGGAGACAAAAAGCCAGACCTGCAGATGGGAACAGGAGCAACCACTTCCGAGGGGAGACTGCTAGGTGAGGAAAGTGAGCAGTGGAAATATGTGACTGTGAGAAGGTGGCAGAGAAAAAGACCAGGTAGTGAAGGTGAAATAGAGCTCAGTAACAGGTTTGCTGAATTAGCAAATGAAGGAGTCCAGCAGAGGAACACAGAAGGTGGGAGTATGAGGAAGAAAAGGAGAGCAGCTAGTCCCATTCAAGGGGGAGTTGAGCCTCTGGAGATAAATAAGAGCCCAGGGAGCATTCAGGAGCCGATGCAGAGGACTGCGAACAGCAACTGTAGACATCATGACTCCCGGACCAAGAGAACTGGGGATAGACTGGAGAAGCACACTGCAAGTGTATGTGATTGGGGATTCTCTGCTGAGGAGGACAGACAGGCCTGTAACTAGAAGTGACCCTGAGGACAGGAGGGTGTGCTGCTTGCCTGGAGCTAAGATACACGATGTGGATCTGAGGCTGAAGAGGATCCTAATGGGAGCAGGAAAGAATCCTCTGATGATCCTTCATGATATAGCTAGATTCTCATTGGAACATATCAAAGGAGACTATACCATGCTGGGGAGGACTCTCAAGGAGCTGGAGGCTCAGGTAACCTTTAGTGGGATTGTGCCTAGAGGAGGACAACACAGCTGTGAGAAGATTCTGGCAGTTAACAGATGGCTCAGGCATTGGTGTTACAAGGAAGGCTTTGGGGTGTATGGGCACTGGGAGGCGTTCATGGACAGAAGATTATTTGCAAGGGATGGACTTCACCTGAGTAGGGAGGGTAACAGACTTCTGGGAGGGAGGCTAGCTCAACTGATTAAGAGAGCTTTAAACTAAGGACTGTGGGGACACGGTTGGGAGATGCTCAGACAATCTCTATGCCTGATAGTAGCATTGAGGGGCAGGAAACTGAATTCAGAAAAGACAGTATAGATGCTACAAAGGAGGGAAGCACAAATGCTGGTCTGAGGGGTAATGTTGGTAGTAGTAATAAAAGGCCATGTTAGGTACAGAATGTGAGAGCAGCTGAGCAGCAAAAGCTAAAATGTTTATATACCAATGTGAGAAGCCTAGATAATAAAATGGAGGAACTAGAACTTCTAGTAGAGGAACTGAAACCGGATATTACAGGGATAACAGAAACATGGTGGAATAGTAGTCACAACTGGTGTACGGGTATGAAAGGCTTTGTGCTCTTTAGGAAAGACAGATGTAATGGCAAAGGTGGTGGTGTGGCACTGTATATCAATGATGCAATAGATTGCAAAGAAATTCAGAGTGATGAAATTAGCAGGACAGAGTCTATCTGGGCCAAAATCACATTGGAGAAGAAAGCTACTAGAGTTGCTCCTGGATTAGTGCTTGGGATGTGTTATAGATCGCCGAGATCTGATTTGGACATGGATAGAGAACTCTTTAAGGCCTTTAAGGAAATAAACACTACTGGGAACTGTGTCATTATGGGAGATTTTAACTTCCCAGATATAGACTGGAGGACTTGCGCTCACAGCAATAAAAGGGCCCAGATTTTCTTGGAGGTGATCGCAGATGAATTTCTCCATCAAGCGGTTTCCAAACCAACGAGAGGAGACGTGATGTTAGATTTGGTATTAGTCAGTAGTGAGGACCTCATAGAGTAATTAGTTGTAGGGGACACCTAGGCTCTGGTGATCATGAGCTAATCCAATTTAAACTGAATTGAAGGGTAAGCAAAAATAAATTTGTGACCAGAGTCTTTAACTTCAAAAGGGCTAACTTCATAAAATTAATGGAATTAGCTAAGGAAGTGGACTGGACCAAAGAATTCATGGATATGAACATTGAGGATGCTTGGAACTGCTTCAGAACAAAGCTGCAAGAACTATCTGAAGCCTGCATTCCAAAGAAGAGGAAAAAAATTTCAGGCATGGGTTCTAAACCAGGCTGGATGAATGTACATCTTAAACACGTGATTAGGCCTACAAGGAGTGGAAGTTGGGAGGGATAGGAAAGGAGGACTACCTTTAAGAGGTCAGAGCATGTAGGGATGAAGTGAGGAAGGCCAAAAGCCAAGCAGAGTTGGACCTTGCAAAGGGAATCAAAACCAATAGTAAAAGGTTCTTCAGCCATATAAATAGAAAGAAAACACAGAAGGAGGATGTTGGACCACTATACACTGACGATGGAGTAGAGATCAAGGACAATCTGAACCAGTCCCCAGGGTCCAGGGAAGGGACAATAATGGTTGAGAGTTACCAGGCAAAATTTCTGCTTTCTCATGAACTCGTTCAAGCAATGCGAGTCCAGGATAGGCCTTAATCCCCCTTTCAAGTTGGGGATAAGGAAGTACCTTGAATAAAAGCCCCTTCCCTTTTCCTCTTCAGTAACCCACTCAGTCGTGCCCAAATGGAGTAGTTTCTCTACCTCCTGGTCCAAGAGGTGTTTGTGAAAGGGGTCTCTGAAGAGGAACCAGGGCGGGGGGGGGGGGGGGATTTGAAACAATTTGGAGGGCATATCCAAACCGGATAGTATCCAAAACCCAATGGTCTGATGTAATTTGGGTCCACTGGGAGATGAAAGCAGAAAGCCTGTTCAGAAACAAGGGGGAATGATCCTGGGAAAACCAAATTGTAGTGCTGACCTTGAGCAACACATCAAAAATGCCTCCGTCAGTTGTTGGACAGGTATTACTCTGGTTAGATCTGGAGAGCAAGCCCATATGCCCTGACCTGCGGGCTCTCGATCTTTACCTGTGATGGGGTCTTGCAGCTCTTAAAGCAGGAGTCTGCCTAGGTTGTCTGAAGAAATAGGAACTCTGTGGACAGAAGGGATGATGGGTGCCTTAAGGGGAGTACAACCCTAGAGAGTGAAAGGTCGCCCTTCAGTCCATGCAACTTAGCATCCGTCTGATCAGAGAATAGAGCCTGTTCTTCCAAAAGCAGGTCTTGGATAGATTGTTGGACCAACAGGGAGACACCTGGAACCACACCACTCTACAGAGGCAGACTGAGGAGGCAATAGCCCTGCCGGTGAAATCTGCCTCATCCCAGGAGGTCTGCACGTTGTCCTTGCCACCGGAAAGCTCTCATCCAACAGTGTGTTAAAGTCTGATCTCTGTTTCTGGGGTAGAGACTCAGCGAAACAGCCAATAGAATTCCAGAGATTGAAACAGTACCTTGCCAGTAGGGTCTGATGGTTTGAAATGCAGAACTGCATCATGGCTGTTGAATAAATCTTATGGCCAGAAAGATCTAGGATGTTTGCCTCTTTATTTTTAGACATAGAAGCTAGCTGGCCCTGCATCTCATTCTGATTGATGGCCTCCATGACCAGGATGACAGAGCGGGATAGCTTTAGAGATATTGGAAGGGCACTGCTGGCACATAATACTTCTTCTCCACCCCTTTAGAAGTGAGGGTAATAGAAGAAGGCTTTTGCCACAGGGACTCAATGATTTTTAAAACTCTCTTTTGAACTAGGAGCACCAGCCTGGTTGGAGCTGCAGCGGCTAGTACATCAAACAGAGAGTCCACATTACCCCTCATCTACTCCACCTCTGACCCTAGATTAGAGACCATCAACCTCAATAGGTCCTGATGGGCTCTAAAATCAACTAGGGGTGATAAGGACCCCCCCCCAACAACAGCCTTGTCTGGGATGAGGAAAAGTGAGGGTGAGTCTGAGATGCTGTTGATGATGGCGCTTGCCTTGGAACTGATTCCTCTGCTGACCCAGAACACAGACAGGTCATTGATCTGACTGGTAGGCTGATAAACCCAAGTGCCCCAGTAGGCCCAATTAGAGGGCCAGCCCTGTGGAGGCTGAACACCCTGAGTTGCTGGGGGGAGGGGTTCAGAACCTGTCACAGGTAACTTATGGCCCTGAGCAGTACCACGGAGAGAGTTGACAGAGGAAGAAGAGCTCCTCTGTGCCCTGCCCTGGTGCCTAGGTCTTTTAGATTCTCTTCCACTGGAAAGTGAAGAATAAGATCAGTACCAGCAACTCTGGTGCAGTGTGGGTGGAGAAGAAGAGGATTAGTGCCTGCGTCTCTTCCCCGACACCAAAGATTTTCAGTTCCGCTTGCCCCCAGGGCATTCACTAGAACAGTGCCATGGTGGTGCCAAGGAGATTTCCAATGCTGAGGAGCTCAGCCAATGCTGAGTGGAAGGTGATCTCAAACCAGACACAGGCTCCGGTGCTGGCTGTGAAACTGGAGCAGACACCCCATGGGCATTGTGCTCTGAAGATGGGGGCATATTGGACCAGGTTGACACCATACCAGGGAACTCAGAAAAGGCTTGCCTCTTGAAAGGGGTCTCTGAGGAGACTCTGAGGGAGGCAGAGGTGTGGGCAAAGCCGCCAGAGGTCTTACCATCTCATAAGCGTCCAATGTTGAGGGAGATGGAACAGTCCCCTCACACACCGTGCCCAAGCTCAAGGGAGGGTCCTTTGTTGAGGCGGAACACTCCTGACCCACACGGGCATCACCCACTATTGCTGGCATGGCCAGTACCCTGGGCTGGTCCCAAGGAGGAGTTTTCTTTGGCCTCTCCGATGGGCCTAATGATTGACATGCTGGGGCTGAACACACGCTTTGTGCAGCTGAGCTTGGTGCCGAGGATGAATGTGGCAGCTCCGAAGCTGGACGTAATGCAGCCTCCATGAGGAAGGCTTTTAGTCTGATGTCCCTGTCCTTCTTAGTCCACGGTTTGAAGCACTTACGAATTTTACATTTGTCATGTCTGTGCGCCTCTCCCAGACACTTTAAACATCTGTCATGGCGAATCACTAAATTTACAAATATAAACTTGAAAAACACTTTAAAAAGTAAAACAAAAAAAAAGCAGTTAATTTGCCCCTCATTTTTCATTTCCACAGCAGCCCATTTTACAATTTAAAAAAAAATTGCCCTAAATTGTTTCTGGCCAGTTCAAATGTGCCCCTTTATTTGTTTTATTTAATTGGTCCCTGTCAGTAATTTTATTGACGGTATAATTTATTTTCCTTCATTTTATTAGTGTTCCTATATTTTTTCCCCAATTTAGTCCTTTTGTAGGGAGCAAAGGTGCCAAAAATTCAAATATCCAATATAGGGCATAAACCCAGGGTGCTGAATTTGAGACATGTCCTGTCTACCAACTGAGCTACATAGGCTGCTGTTAGAAAGGCCTTAAGTAATATAGGAAACTGTGTGCTTCACTCTCCCTTGATTTTTCTGCAGGCCACTCTTCATTCCTCGTGTGTGCATCTGACTGCCTCCAAGTTCATTGCTCCAATGCCAAGCCACTGGGGGAAAGTCCCTCTGCTGGGCTCAGGAGCTTGGTTCTCACAAGTGGTTTTTTGTTTTTTTTTTTTAACATTGTACTCATCAGAAGTAAAAAAAACCAGACAAAAATCACCTGTTTTTAGAGTGCATGCTGGATGGAGGACATGAAGGTAAAAAGGAGGATGTGCCCCCCTTTTGCCAGACATCTGGTAACTCTAATCAAATCAAATCAAATCAAATCAAATCATAGGGCTGGAAGGGACCTCATGAGATCATTGAGTCCAACCCCCTGGGAATTGAACCCAGGACCTTCTGCATGTTAAGTAGATGGGCTAACTAGGCAAGCTCCTCTTCTCACAAGCCTGTCCTTAGGGAGCCCTGCCTCCCCATCCTTGACTTGTGCCCCCCCCCATCAGGGGCCCCAATCTCTCCTCCAGCCACCACTCCCCCCTGCAGCCTACCCATGCCCACCTTCAAAGTCCCCATTGATTCCCCATTCCCCTGTGGCCACCCTGCTGTCCCCCCCCCCAGCCCCTGGAGGGAGAAGAATTCAGAGCTGCCCAGGAGACACTACTGGAGTTGAGTCCTATCCACCCCCTTGCCACTCATCCACCTAGCTGTGTGCAAACAGCCCAAGGGAGCAGGAAATGGAGATTGACTCCAGGCTCTAGCCCTGTGAAGCATGTGCAGGACTCTGAGCAGGAACCAAGAGCCCCTGAGTCTGACATCCTGCCTTTGCAGTTCCAGGAGAGGTGCAGCATGGCTGCCATCAGCCCAAGGAGTGAAGTGATCAGGCCAGGGAACAGCACATGCAGGGTGGGAAGGAAGGAGAGCAAGCAGGGATTGTCTCGGCACCAAGAGCTGAATCTGCACCAGCCAACCAAGAAACTGAAGAGCAAAGAATTGGGGGGTTTGGGGGCACCCCAATCCTCACACTCAGCCTCTCTGCTGTTTTGCTTTCCGAACGTGGATCTCAGCAAGCTATGCTGTGAGAGAAAACTGCCCACCAGCCCCAAGATGTTGGTACAGCACAAACAGGAGCTGAAGAGCAAATCTCCAGAGGAGAGGGACTGTCCTCAGCCAGCTCAGCCCATCCTGAAACACAGCTCGAACCTTGGTGCAGAACCTCACTCACTGCTTAGCCCTCCCAAGCCTAGCAAGCATTCAGATCACCCTGATTCAGGTTGTTGTTACACTCACAGGGGCCAGCACTTTAAAAATATTTCCTCAGTAGTTCCTACAAAGTAGTTGCTGGGGTATTATCTTTAGTTGCATACATCTCTACCCACTGAGAAAACATACTGACCACTAGCTACGCATACTTATTCCTCTTACATGTTTGGGGTGATGCTCCAATAAAATCAATTTTGAGGCATACAGAAGGATCCATAATCTTTTGCTCCAGGTTTGTTCCTCTATTAACTCATGTGTCTGTATTATTCTCCATGCAGTTGAGACATGACCTCACACATTTCTCTATGTGTCTGGTGATCCCTGGCCACTACCTTACAGTCACAAGGTTGGGCATCTTTTCAGTCTGTAAGGATTAAGTCATTCTCATCCGGATAGATTAAATAGGTTTTATGCCCCATTTACTTAGGAGCGCCTTTGGTTCTGAGTCCTCTTGTTGTATCTGTGACCTCTGTCACATTCAGCTGAGTGTGAATTTCCATGAGCCTAGACTTAAACTTGGACTCATTGACATCAGACTTAGTTCACTTTGCTGCAGCAGCCAAAGTCACCGCTTGCTTTGCCAGACTGTCTTCTCTGGCATTTAGCAGGTTATTTGTTTGACCTTGCCAGTGTGCTCTTACCTTAACCAGATGGGGCTGACCTTTCTGCTCCTAGGCAAGCTTCCATGAATGCAATAAATATTCGCATGTGACTAGTGTCAAGGCTGTTTCCCCACTCTGGCACTCTGAGTGCAGAAGGTGGGGGCCTGCAACAGGCCTGAAAAGCCACTGGCCTTAAAGCCTGGTCTTAAAACTCTCCAAGGCCTCCAGTTCCTGGCCTTGGAGTGGTATCGCTGCCACCACCCAAATGCAAAAAACCTCTTGAAACCCAGGAAGGTGCACTTGGGAATTCCTTCCTGTGAGGTATCCTCAATCGCTTTTATTCCTCCCTCAGGAAAGTGAATGAATGCCAGCTGCAATATGAGCTGGAACTGGAACAGAGTCCCCTTTAGTAGCTGGCTGTGCAGTCTGAGGTATGTGTACACAAACCTCTTGCCCATCAGGACACAGAACCAGAGCTTACTTAAAAGGTAAAATCTTTAATCAAAAAGAACAGATAAAAACACAGAGAGTTGCTTCTCTGGGATTTAACTTAGGTAGTTAAGGGTAGTGGGAGGGGGTACATGTCCTCAGCACAGAGAAATCCAAAAACAAACCCAAAACAAAGAAAATACCTTGACCGCGTCTAAATAAACATTCCCTGTGCTACCCACGCCTGGTCAGTAACAAACTTAACTTATCTTTGGTATGGATGTTGCTGGATTCTTCCTCAGGCCCCTCTGGCCTCCTCCCAGGAGCTCTGCTGCATCCAAACAGGAAGAAGCAAAGCTGCTGTTCCAATTTAAAAAGCTGTGCTTTGTTCCTATTGGCTGGTTTGGGACTCACGGTCCACAATGTTAACCCCTTCCTCCCCAAGGGTTACTACAACTGCTTTCCTATTTTTTGTCATCGTATCATCGGACAGCCATGTCCTCATCCACGCCCACAGCACCCATACAACATAGTCTGAGCTGGAGCAAATTGAGTCATTTTTGCACTATGAAATAGCTGATGTTGCCACTACTGTGACTATCTCAGCAGCCTGGGCTGATGGCAGACAAACCATACATTATAACTAGCCAAGTTCCAAAGGGACAGCCATGTTAGTCTAGTAAGACAAAAAATGCAAGGAGTCTTGTGGCACATAAAGACTAACAGATTTATTTATTGCATGACCTTTTGTGGGAGAATATCCCACCTCGTCAGATGCTTTGAAGAGAGAGAACTTACAGAACTGGATGAAAATAAATGCAAGGGAGTGTAAGACATGGGATCAAGTCATACTGCAACAGCAAATCAGAGCATTTGTAAGGATTCAAACTCCAGGAAATAGCATACAGAGGGAGGGTGAAGTCAAATTACCTGTTATAATATGAAAAGAATCTATAGTCACGATTCAGCCCTGCTTTCACACAATTTAATTTGCATATTAGTTTGATTTCAGCTGTTTCTGTTTGAAGTCTTTATTTCCCATTGATTAGGAAGACAGAAGTGCTCAGCAACTGTTTTTGTGTGTGTGTGTGCATGTGTGTGTTGTGATTTCTGATATCAGTTTTGTGTGAATTTATTCTTCTGTGTAGGAGCTGGCCTGTTTGTCCAATGTATAAGGTGTGGCGGCATTTCATCATGTGCCAGAAATGCCCCCACGCCTTATACATTGGACAAACAGGATAGACCCTGCGCAGAAGAATAAATGCACACAAAACTGATATCAGAAATCACAACACAAAAAAACAGTTGCTGAGCACTTCCATCTTCCTAATCACTCCATGATGACTTGTTAATGATGGTCATCAAGAAAATCAATGGGAAATCAAGACTTCAAAGAGAAACAGCCCAAATCAAACTAATATGCAAATTAAATTGTGTAAAAGCAGGGCTGAATTGTGACTATGGATTCTTTTCACATTATAATAAGTAATTTGACTTCACCCTTCCTCTGTATGCTGTTTCCCTGAGTTTGAATCCTTACAAATGCTCTGATTTGCTGTTGCAGTATGACCTGATCTCATGTTTTACATTCCCCTGCATTTATTTTCATCCACTTCTGTAAGTTCTCCCTCTTCAAAGCATCTGACGAAGTGGGATATTCTCCCATGAAAGCTCATGTGATAAATAAATTTGTTAGTTTTTAAGTGCCACAAGACTCCTTGCTTTTTTTCATACATTGTAAGACCTCCTCAGTACCCATTTGGATGAGAACATAGCCAGTCAAGGGCTTCCCCTCCACATGGAAACTACTACTGTCCACTGCCTGTATAGCCAGGCCTTGTGTTTTGGCCTCTTCAAAAGTCTTACCAGAGTTAAAGGGAGATTTGATGTCATTTTCTGTCTGGTAGGGAAGTGGGCGTGAGTGATCTTCCCCCTTGGTTATGAGCACATAAGGTATGCTAGCAAGATGGTTCCTCTAAGCAACACTTCTGTCTTTATTCAATAAATAGTGTCTCCGTGGACCAAATGAGCGTTGACTCTGTGATGAGATGCACTGTGGGGGATTATCTATATCTTTTCAGTTCATTTTTGCAATGCGAGTGATTTAGTGCAAAATATGTCATGCACGTTTCTTTTTTGAATGTTAATAACATACTTTGTATTGTTATGATGTCATGTTTCCTGCCTCATCACGTATGTGTACAGATGTGAAATATGTTCCCATGTACTTCACATGGCTTGTGGTGGAGGGCAGACCCTCAGAGCTGTCTCCCAGCATCTAAACAGAAAGGATGCATCACAAAGGCTTTGAAAACTATGGGCCTTTGGCCAGAGAGGAAAAAGATCAGCTAGCAGCAAGGAGGAGGAGGGAAGGGGTTTTTGAAAAGGAAACACTTGGAACTGCAAAGGGCTTTTTGCCAGAGAAACTCTAGCTTGAAATATCTCCACCGAAAAGCAAGATCACAGCCCTGCCTAGGGAAGGGCAGAAACTGACTGAAAAAAATCAGTCAACCATTGTGAGTATGTTTGAACAGTAAACTTCAAGTTAGAATGCATCTTATGTTTTTATTTGTCAGTGATCAACTCCTGACTGCTTTATTAAATGATTGTATGTTGATTTGTTCAATTAAAGCCATGTTTTATTCAATAAACTAGTTTTTGTTTTATCTCAAGCTGCATGGATTTTAGAGAGCATGAAGGTGCAAGAGTTGTTGCATGTTTGTTTCTTTGTTAAATGCATGGAGTTGTTGCATGTTTGTGAGCTTTCAGAGACCTAGGAAGGGTCCTGATTGAAGACATAGCTTCAGCACCAAAAATATTAGTTCAGACTTGGTTAGTCTGAATTAAGTAGTTTGGAAGTTAGTTCGGACTAAGTACTTTTTTAAAATGTGAACTAACTTTTTAGTTCAAAACAAAAAAGCATGGCTAGTTCACACTAACTGGTAGTTTGAACTTATTTAGTTCACACTAGCATGTCTCCATTGGGCTAGTTCAAACTAATGAAAATTAGTTCAAAGTAAGCAGCTGGATTTTTTAGTTTGAACTAGGCAAAGCCTAGTATAGAGAGAGTTCAAATTAGTTCGGAGTAAGCTTGTTTAGTCCAAACTAATTTGTTAGTGTAGACATAGCATGAAGGGCAGAAGTTCCCAGTGTGGCATCTGGGAGCTGGGGGTGCTGGCTGGGTGACCGCAGGGGCTTCGCTAGCACTGGGCACACGGGACTCGTGCCCCGAATCCCAGTGCCAGTGCCCAGAGTCCTGGCCTTCAGCTCATGCCTCTTCTGGTCTCTGGTGGGAGATCTAAGGCCCGGCCACCTGCAGCTGCTTTTGGCCCTGTCTGAGGCTGGGCCACCCGCCATGGCAGCTGACATTCCCTGCCCTGTCCCCGGCCAGGGATCTGAGGCCAGGCTGGTGGCAGCAGGTGCCTGAGGCTGGTGGCAGCAGGTGCCTGAGGCTGGGTCAGCCCGAGTGCAGAATCTGGGCTGGGGGCATGGCCCACAGCCAGAGAGTGGGGCCAGGGCCTGTGCCCCGTTTCCTTCCCCAAGGTAGTAACGTCCCTGGGTGACCATTTCCTGAGTGGCTGGAGAGCGCAAATCCACTGCCTGGGACCAGTTACATGCAACAGGCTGGTGTGGGCTGACCCAGAAGTGGGCGGCCACCTAGCAAAGTGGAGTAAGTCGGGGTCCAGGAGTGAGAAATCAGGGAGACACAGCAGTGCACCAGATCAGATTGTGGGAGGGGAACATCACAGATGCCCATAAGTCTTTTGCCTTGTCGGAAAAGAATCATAGAATCATAGAGTTGGAAGGGACCTCATGAGGTCATCTAGTCCAACCCCCTGCCAAAAAAAGCAGGACCACTCCCACTAAATTATTCCAGCTAAAGTTTTATCCAGCCGGGCCTTAAACATCTCCAAAGACGGAGATTCCACCACCTCCCTAGATAGCCTGTTCCAATGCTTTAGCACCCTCCTAGTGAGAAAGTTTTCCTAATATCCAGCCTCAACCTCCCCAGCTACAAACTGAAACCATTGCTCCTTGTTCTATCCTCTATTACTACTGAGAGGAGCCGAGCTCCATCCACCTTGGAGCATCCCTTCAAGCAGTTGAAAGTTGCTATCAAATCAGTCGTCTCTTCTGCAGGCTAAATAAGCCTAATTCCTTCAGTCTTTCTTCATAGGGCTTGTGCTCCAGCCCCTTGATCATTTTTGTTGCCCTCCACTGAACTCTTTCTAATTTGTCCACATCCTTTTTGTAGTGGGGAGCCCAAAACTGGACACAGTATTCCAGATGCGGCCTCACCAGTGCCAAATAGAGGGGAATGATCACATCCCTCGATCTGCTGGCAATGCTTCTTCTGATGCAGCCCAGTACTCCACTAGCCTTTTTAGCAGCAAGAGCACACTGCTGACTCATATCCAGCTTCCCATCCACCAGGACCCCCAGGTCCCTTTCTATGGTGCTGCTACTTAGCTGATCGCTCCCCAGCCTGTAGCAGTGCATGCGGTTTTTCCGTCCCAAGTGCAGGACTATGCACTTGTCCTTGTTGAACCTCATGAGCTTTCTATTGGCCCCCTGCTCCAGTTTGTCAAGGTCTTCCTGAATCTTCTCCCTGCCCTCCAGTGTTTCTACCATTCCCCCCAGCTTGGTGTCATCCACAAACTTACTGAGTGTGCAATCAATCCCATCAGCCAGATCATTAATGAAAATATTGAACAGAACTGGCCCCAGGACCGACCCCTCAGGCAAACCACTCGTTGCTGGTTTCCAACTAGACATGGAGCCATTGATTCCTACACACTGAAATTGTTGATCTAGCCAGTACTCTATCCACCTTACAGCCCACACATCCAACCCATACTTCCTTAACTTGCTGATGAGAATGCTGTGGGAAACAGTATCAAAAGCCTTGCTAAAGTCAAGGTATATCACATCAACAGCACTTCCTGCATCCACAAATCCAGTCATCTCATCATAGAAGGCGATGAGGTTGGTCAGGCACGATTTACCCTTGGTGAATCCATGCTGACTGTTCCTGATCACTCTATTTTCCACCAAGTGTTTCAGGATGGATTCTCTGAGAATCTGTTCCATGATTTTTCCAGGGATTGAGGTGAGGCTAACAGGTCTGTAATTCCCTGGATCCTCCTTTTGCCTTCCTTGAAGATAGGCATTATATTTGCTTTTTTCCGGTCCTCCAGCACCTTCCCCGTTCACCACGAGTTTTCAAAGATAATGGCCAGCGGTACTGCTACGTCATCAGCCAACTTCCTCAGCACCCTCGGATGCAGGTCCTCCAGCCCTATGCACATCTAGCTTCTTTAGGTAGTCCCTGACCTGACCTTCTGTCACCAAGGGCCTCTCTTCTTCTCTCCAATCTGCCATGCCCACTACACTGGGCTGGGAGCTGGCCCTCCCTGTGAAAACTGAAGTAAAAAAAGCATTGAGCTTTTCAGCCTTTTCCTCATCCTTCATCATGAGGATACCTGCGGTATTCAGTAAGGGACCTACACCAGCCCTGCTCCTTTTCTTCTTATTGACATACTTGTAGAACCCCTTCCTGTTATCCTTCACATCCCTTGCTAGCCTCAACTCCAATTGTCCTTTAGCCTTTCTGATTTTATCCCTGCAGTCCGGAGCAATATCTTTATATGCCTCTTTAGTCATCTGTCCAAGCTTCCACTTCCTGTAAGCTTACTTTTTATGCTTTAGCTCAGTGCAAAATTCTCTGTTAAGCCACACTGGGCACCTTCCACATTTGCTGTTCTTCCTGCTCATCAGAATGGTATCTTCCTGTGCCCTTAGCAGGGTTTCTTTAAAATGCAACCAGCTCTCTTGGACACCTTTCCCCTTCAGATCAGCCACCCAAGGGATCCTGCCCATCAATTCCCTGAGGGAGCCAAAAATCTGCTTTTCTGAAGTCCAGGGTCTGCGTTTTGCTTCGTTCCTTTTTTCATTAATCAGCATCTTGCACTCTACCATCTCATGGTCACTGCTGCCCAGGTTGTCATTAACTTCTATATCCCCAATCAATTCTTCTCTGTTTGTGAGAAGCAGGTCAAGAGGTGCAAGTCCTCTAGTTGGTTCCTCCAGCTTTTGTACCAGGAAGTTGTCCTCAACACTCTCCAAAATCTTCCTGGATTGCCTGTGCACTGCTGTATTGGCCTCCCAGCAGATGTCGGGGTAATTGAAGCCCCCCATGAGAACCAGGGCCTGTCATCTGGAAACTTCTGCCAGTTGTCCATAGAATGCCTCATCCACCTCCTCCTTCTGGTCTGGAGGTCTATAGCAGACACCCACCACAACATCCCTCTTGTTGGTCTCTCCTCTAAGCTTAACCCACAGATTTTCAGCTGGCTCAGTTCCACTTCCATAATGGAGCTCTGAGCAGTCATAGAGCTCTTTTACATATAGCGCTACTCCTCCTCCCTCTTCTTCCCTGCATGTCCTTCCTGAACAACTTATACCCATCCATGGCAGAGCTCCAGTCATGCAAGCTATCCCACCATGTCTCTGTTATTCCAATTATATCATAGTTCTTTGTCTGCATCAGTACTACTAATTCTTCCTGCTTGTTTCCCAGGGTCCTTGCATTCGTGTACAGGTACCCAGGATACCAGGTTGATTGCCCTACTTTCCCAAGTTGGTTATCAGTTCTATTACATCTACCTCCTTGTATTTCCTCCTGCACCTGCCTGTGGACTTTGGTCTCCTTCCCCCTTCAAACCTAGTTTAAAGCCCTCTTCACTAGATCAGCCAGTCGACTTCCAAATATGCTCTTCCCCTTCCTCGACAGATGGAGTCCATCTCTGCCTAGCAGTCCTTCCTCCTGGAACAGCACCCCATGGCCAAGGAAGCCAAAGCCATCCTGATAACACCATCTTCGCAACCAGGTGTTCACCTCTTGGATGGATCCGTCTCTACTCAGGCCCCTACCCTTGACTGGAAGGATCGAGGAGAACACCATCTGTGCTCTGAACTCCTTCACCCATGCTCCCAGAGCCCTGTAGTCACCTTTGATCTGCTGAGGATCACCTCTCGTAGTATCATTGGTTTCCACATGGATGAGAAGCATGGGGTAGTAGTCAGAGGGGCAGATGAGTCTCGACAATCCCTCCATAACAGCAAACCTCCTGTGAGGCCTTGTCAGGGCGACAGATGGGCACCTCCGTCCCCCTCAGAGTCCCCAACTACCACAACCCTACGTTTTCTCCTACATGTGTTGGCTATGATCCTCCCAGCCTCGGGGATGCATGGCGTTTCCTGTTCCACCTCATCCATCGTCTCTTGCACCGCATAACGGTTCTTCACCACAACAGAGGGAGGGATGGGAGCATGGGTGGAGCACCGTCTGTTGCCAGAGGTAACCAGCTGCCAGTGTCCTCCCTCTGCCATAGGCATCCCATCCTTCTCCAGTGATGTGGCAGTAGTCTTTGGCACCTGGAGAGTGTCCTCCTCTTTGCATCTCTCCTCATGGATGCTATCAAGGAACTTCTCCAGGGCATGGATACTCCTTAGCCTAGACACCTCCTCCTGTAACTCTCCCACCTGCCTCCTGAGAGATTCCACCAGAAGACACCTGTCACACTCCCCAACCTGATCATCGGAGACAGGGAACTGCAGGGTGCAGTCCCTGCAAGTCCACACCAGGATCTGGGTAGAGATATCCATGCTCAGGATGTCTGTCTGGCTACAGGCACAGGTGGAGGAGACAGAAGGGGCACTGGCACAAGCAGCACAGCTCCTCTTCACCATTATGGCCTCACCAAACTCTTCCCTAAACTCCCTCACAAACTCACCTGTTAGCAGTCCCTCTGGTCACTCAGCCACTGGCTTTTAAGGCCTTCTCTGCCTAGGTCAGCCCTTGCCCCTCATTAAACACACAGGGGAAGAGTGATCACAAGGCTAGTGGAAGCTGGTGAGCAGGGAACAATGATCCAAACAGCCCCCAATCACACAAACACACACTCACAGTCCCAATTCCCACAGTAGCTAACAACTAACAGAAATCACCAGCAGGGAAAGACACAAACACACAATTAGTAACTCACTCACCCAAGCTTCACTCTGTCCCTTGCTTCTTCAGCTAAGGGGTTGCCTTCGCCTTCTTCTCAGGGCTTCACCAACTCCTTCCTTCACAAACTTCCCTGTTAAGACATACTTAAAGATTCATAAATGTCCTGCAGAATGCAGGCCACTGAACTTTCTGCCCACTTCCGAAATACACACTTAAACTATGACTGAGTCACTGAAATCTCTGAATCATGGGTTAAAGATTTCAAGGTATAGAGAAACCATCAGCAAGTGATGTCTGCCCAACGCTACAGGGGAAGGTGAAATGCCCCCAGAGCCCTGCCAATCTGCCTTGAGGAAAATCCTCTCTTGACCCCAAATATCGTGATTAGCTAACCCCTGAGTATGTGGACAAGGCTCAGTCAGACACCCAAAAAAAGAATTCTCTGTAATAACTCTAAACCCCTCCCCTCCCTCTAATGGCCCATCACAAGCCATTGGTGTATTTATCACTAAGAGTGAAAGTTCAGTTAATTGCCAAATGAGGTCTCTTCCAGCCCTATGATTTGATTTGATTTGAAATTAAGTGATCCCATCATCCCGGCCCATTCTTAACTATATCCAAATCAGTTTTGAAGTCAACTAGGTTTTCTTGCCCCCTCTCCTACCCTCAGAAAGCTATTCCAGAACTTCACTCTTCTGATAGTTAGAAACCTCTGTCTAATTTCTAATGACTAGTTTATAGCCATTTGTTCTTGTGTCCACATTGGCACTGAACTTAAATAATTCCTTTTCCTCCCTCGTATTTATCCCTCTGATGGATTTATCAAGGGCAACCATACCTCCCCTCAAACTTGTTTTGGCTAGGCTAAACAAGCCAAGCTCCTTAAGGCTCCTCTCATAAGACAGGTTTTCCATTCCATGGATCATCCTTGCCGCCCTTCTCTGCAGCTCTTCCAGTTTGAATTCATCTTTTTAAACACTGGGGCCAGCACACCACGTTGTAGTCCAGATGAGGTCTCACCAGTGCCTTCTATAAGGGTACTAATACCTCCTTGTTTCTACTGCAAATACTTTGTCTAATGCATTCTATGACTGCATTAGCTTTTTTTCATAACCATGTCACATAACTCTCACTCTTGAAGTCCACTTAGGCACACCAAAATTCTCCCCTGCCTGGCTGCAACAGGAGCTTTTTATCTTTTTTATCTTCTACCCATTAACTGAAGTCAGATGCTCCAACTGACTCAAGGCTCCTTGATTAGAGCCCGGTACCTTAATTGACTTAAATCAGCCCCACCCCAGCTATCCTGGGAACAGGGCCATACTAAGTCTGGGGCTAACATATCTATCCTCTAGCCAGGGGTTAAATTAAAGGGGAGCTCACCAGAATGCCATTCTGGGGCCCACCATTTTTAGGGGCCAGTGTTCCAGGGCTCTTAAAAATAGAATATGGGACAGAATGCCGCATTCCAGTGTAATTCCCCCTTACTACTCCTGTGAAGTTTTAAAACCTCCCAGCCTAAGGAAAGGTCCCTGCGAGCCGGAAGACTGTGTAGGCTGGGTAGGGCCCGCAGCTGCTGCACAAGGTGGATAGCTGCAGCTCCTACCCGGATAGAAGACACAGTCTTCCTGCCAGGAAAGAGCTTCCCACGGGCTGGAAGCTTTCAAAACTCCTGCCCTAAGCATGCTTCCTGCCACCACTCTTTGCCCCATCTCCAGCCCCTGCCCCCCTTCACCAACCCTACCTCCTGCCCCTGCCCCCCACCTCCTGCCACCATCCACCTCTTCTCTGCTCCCATCTCCTGCCCCTGACCCCAGCCACCCCTTCAACACCCCCACCTCCTGCTCCTGCTCCATTCCTCCATATCCTGTGCCCTCATCCTTCCTGGGCTGTGGCCCACACATGCATGAAAGGGGCCTGGACAGCTCGGGAAGGTGGCCTGGAGATTAGGAGATGCTGGGGCCTGTCAAATTATACTTTAACTGCTGCGTCCAGCACGCTTCTGTAGCCATCATGTTAGAGTCTGCCACAAACCCTATGATCAAATAATTCTCCCAGGTCCTTCTCCTACTCTTGTCACTTCCAACTGATGTGTTCCAAGTTTACAGCAAAAATTCCTAGTATTAGTGCCTAGATGTATGACCTCGCACTTTCCACTATTAAAAAATCATCCTATTCCTATTACTCCAATTGACAAAGTATTCCAGATCTTCCCGATCCTTCTCCCAACTTCAAGTCAATTGCAAACTTCATTAGCACATTCCCACATTTTGTGCTAAACTCAGTAGTAAAACGGTTAAATAAGATTGGGCCCAAGGCTAATCTCTGAGGAACTCCACTAGTAACCTCCCTCCAGTCTGACAGTTCCCTTTTCAGTCTGACCTGTTATAGTCTCCCCTTTAACCAGTTCCTTATCCATCTGTTTTCATGACCCCTATCTTTTCAAATTTAACCAATAATTCCCTATATGTGAAACTATACAAATGCCTTTCTGAAATCTAAGTAAATTAGATCCACTGAATTCCCTTTGTCCAAAAAATCTGTTATCTTCTCAAAAAAGGAGATCAGGTTGGTCTGGCACAATCTATGTTTTGTGAAGCCATGTTGTGTTTTATCCTAGTTACTATTAACCTTGATATCTTTAAGCATTTTCTTTTTCAATTTTTTCCCGAGACTTTGCATGCTACTTAGGTCAAACTAACAGGCCTGTAGTTACCTGAATCAGTTTTTTTTCCCTTTCTTGAAAATATGAATTAAGTTAGCAATTCTCTAATCATGGTCTATAAGCCCTCAGTTGACAAATCCTGTAAAATTCTTCAGTTGAAATTATTCAGGCCTCCCTATTTAGTCCCAATAAGCAATTGGAGTTTGGTTTCTACTTCTGATATGGTGATTTCCACCTCAATATCCTCCTTACCATTAGCTAACCTACCGTTCTCCAAAAGCTCATCATTAACCTCATTAAAAATGGAGACAAAGTATTTGCTTAGATATTTGGCCATGCCTAGATTATCCTTAACCTCCACCCCATCCTCAGGATTTAGTAGTTCCACTTCTTCCTTAATTGTTTTCCTCCTATTTATATAGTTATAAAACCTTTTACTCTTGGTCTTGATTCCCTTTGCAAGGCTCAACTTTGCTTGGCCTTTGGCCTTTCTCACTTTAAATCTACATCTTCTGATCTTCAAGAGGTAGGTTTCCTTGCTGATCCCACCCATCTTCCATTCCTTGTAAGTTTTCTGCTTTCTTTTAATCACCTTTCTGAGATGCTTACTCCTCCAGCTTC
This sequence comes from Podocnemis expansa, assembly GCA_007922195.1. Taxonomy (NCBI): domain Eukaryota; kingdom Metazoa; phylum Chordata; order Testudines; family Podocnemididae; genus Podocnemis; species Podocnemis expansa. Next base: position 1,756,306 of record ML682140.1, read on the forward strand.
GTCAACAACTCCTTCCTATGCATTTTTTCCCTTTCAGATAGTCCTTGCAACTTTGACATGAAGTGATGCCAAGCCTCCTCTAATTTAGGTCCAAGAGTTTCAGTCCAATCCAGTTCACCAACTAATTCCCTTCATTTTTTAAAGTAAACCTTTTTGAAGTTGAAGGCCCTGGTCACAGATTTATTTTTGTTTACTGTTCCATTTAGTTTCAACTGAATTAGCTCTTGGTGGATGGCTATGTCTACATCTAAAAGCTTAATTCAGAACCGCAGCTTGTTAGCTCAAACTTGCCAGTTTTTTGTTTTGTTTTTTTTTAAGTTCAAACTAACTTTTTAATTCAAACTAAAACAGCATGGCTAGTTCTAACTAAAAATTAGTTTGGACTAAAAAAAGTGGCAAGTTCAAACTAACCACTTAGTTTGAACTTATTTAATTTGAACTAGCAGAGCTACATCATGCTACTGTGAACTAGCCAACATGACAAGTTCAAACTAAGCTGTAGTAACTGTGGGGAGGAAGGGGTAACACCCTGGTCAGTGAGTCCCAGGGAAGCCAATAGGAACAAAGTACAGGTTTTTTGAATTGGAGCAGCAACCATGCCTGTTCCTGTTTGGATGCAAAAGAGCTCCTGGAAGGATCAGGAGGAGGCAAGATAGCAAGGCCTGAAGAAGGATCCAGTGACATCCTTGCCAAAAATAAGCTCAGTTTGCAACTGACCAGGCATTAGTAGAACAGGGAATATTTACTTAGACACGGTCAGGGTATTTCTTTGGTTTTGGTTTGTTTTTGGATTTTTCTGTGCTGAGCACATGTACCCCCTTCCACTAGCCTGGAACTATCTAAGTTAAATCCCAGAGAAGCAACTATCTGTGTTTCTTATCTCTTCTTTTCAATTAAAGATTTTACCTTTTAAAGCAAGCTCTGGTTCTGTGTCCTGAAAGGCAAGAGCTTTGTGGGCATGTGCCTTAGACTGCGCAGCCAACTACTAAAGGGGATTCTGTCCCATTTTCAGCTGATATATCCCAGCTGGGGTTCAATTGCTCTCCAGAGGGAGGAATAAAAATGGTTGAGGATACCTCACAGGAAGGAATTCCCAAGTGAACCTTCTTGGGTTTTGAAGAAGATTTTGCATTTAGGTGGTGACAGCTATACCACTCCAAGGACAAGAAATTGGGGGCCTTTGAGAGTTTTAAGACCAGACTTTAAGGCCAGTAGGTTTTCACACCTGTTGCAGGCCCTCACCTTCTGCACTGAGTGCCAGAGTAGGGAAACAGCCTTGAAATAAGCAGTTAGTTCAAATTTACTGTTTGAACTAACTAGTTTGAACTAAGCTTTGCCTAGTGCAACCTAAAATTTTTCTTAGTTTGAACTAGCTAAAGGCCGGGCCATCTCCAGGGTGGGATGCAGGGTCCAGGGCCAATTGAGCTGTGCAGGGCCCCACTCCTCCCCCCCATGCTGGGGTGTGTGTGCTGGCCCTGCCTCCCGTTGTTCCCCTGAGCCGGGGGTGGAGCAGGCCAGTCCAGGGGGTGGGCTCTCCTCTCCCACCCCACCTCTGGTCTGGTCGTTCCTACCCCCAGGATGGAACAACCAGCCTAGTGGAGGGGCAATAGAGAGGAACCTGGCCTCTGGGCTGGCCCACTCCACCCCTGGGCTGGCTGTTCTTGCCCTGAGGGCAGAGAAGAACCAGCTGAGATCAGAGGCTGGCTCTGTGCTACCGCCCCCCTACCTTCCCTGCTACCTTCAGCTCCACACAGAAGACAGTGGGGAGGGGAACAGCATGGCCTGCTCACGGCAGAACTGTGTGGGGCCCAAGGAACTGTGGGTCTCAGGGTGATTGCCCTTCTTGCCCCCTCCTTAAGAATGGCTCTGACTAGCGTAGACATGGCCAGTGTAGAGATAGCCACTCATACCAAGGCTGCCCCCAACACCCAGTTCTTCCAGGCAGTCCTCGCTACTCACCAATACCAAATCCGAGATGGCATCCCCTCTCATTGGTTAAATAACTGTTTGATGAAAGAATTCATCACCTATCACATCCAGAAAAATCTAACCTCTATTATTACTACTAGAACATGTTCTCCAGTCTACATCTGGGAAGTTAAAGTCTCCTATAATCACACAGTTCACGGTAGTATTTACTTCATTAAAGCCCTGGAAAAGGTCCCTATCCATGTCTAAAGCAGATTCCGGCAGTCTGTAACATACCCCAAGCACTATCCTAGAAGAAACTAATAGGTTTCCGCCCCAATACGATTTTTACTCTAGCTTATCAATTCCATCACATCTAATATCTTTACAGTCTACCTCATCATTGATATACAATGCCACTTCATCACCATTGCTTTCATCTGTCTTTTTCTAAACAGTACATAACCTTCAATATATGTACAGTAGTTGTGACTACTACTCCATCTGTCATCTGTTTAATATCTGCAAAACAAACAAGGAGTCTAGTGGCACTTCTAAAGACTAACAAATGTATTTATCGCATGAGATTTCATGGCAGAAAATCCCACTTTGTCAGATCAAACAACTTAATATCAGGGTTCACTTCCTCTACCAGTAGCTCTACCTCCTCCCTTTTGTTACCCAGGCTTCTTGCATTGGTACACAAAACATTTTAATTTTTGCTGCTTGGCTTCACTCCCATTCCTTACATGATTTGGTACAGTATGGCCAATATTTCCCATTACACTAGTATTTACCCTATCCTTCCTGATAACATCCATTCTGCCCCCTCCTTTTTTGTTTAATTTTCCTTCCTCTCAATGCTAATATCAGGGACCAAGGTGAATCAGTCATGCCCCAGACATTTCTCTCAACTTCCTACTTTAAAGCTCTCTTATTCAGTTGCACTAACCAGTGGCGTCACTAGTGCTGGGCACGCCTGGGCACGTGCCTTGAATCTTGGGGGTGGTGCCTCCGATGTATTTTGCCCACCGCCAGCACCCCAGTGCACCTCGTAAATTTTTCTGGGCACCAGCAGGCACGGCAGTACATGCTGAGGAAGCATGTACTGCCTGGGAGGAAGGAGGGATGCTCCAGCCCAGCCCACAACTCATTGAGAGGAGGCCGGGGCGGAGCTAAGCTCCCACATGGCTGGGAGAGTTTAGTTTGTTTCTTCATGGCAGCAGCCGGCTCGCAGGGCAACAGGTAAGCCCCAGGGCCGGCGTGCTGGGCAGCAGGGCCTGGGCTAGCGGCGGGGGAGCAGGGGCTGACGGGGGGGGGGCTGGCAAGAATTGGGGGCCCAGGGCAGGGCCTGGGCTAGCAGCGGGGGAGCAGGGGCTGAGGGGGGGGGCTGGTGGCAGTTGGGGAGCTAGGGCAGGGCCTGGGCTAGCAGCAGGGGCTGGGGGGGGGGGGGGCGGGGGGAAATTGGGGGGCCCGGGGCAGGGCCTGGACTAGCAGCAGGGGAGCAGGGGCTGGGGGAGGCTGGTGGCAGTTGGGGGGTCAGGGCCAGGCCTGGGCTAGCTGAGGGGGGCTGTCAATGTGGCAGCAATGGGGGGGGGTCAGGGCAGGACCTGGGCCTAGTGTGGCACGGATTGATTTTGGGTTACAAACTTGTTCACACCTTTACTGAAACCTAAAGGTATAGCTGTAAGTATGTTATAGCCAAGATATTGGAAATACAGATGTTTAGTTAGTTGTGCTATACAATAATAAAGATAACCAAAGAAATTCTATATGTTCTTCCTAGCCCTTAACTCCAGGTTTGTTTTGTTCTAAGTTAGATTGCTCTTAGGAGGGACTTACCATTTCTTTGTCATACCTCTTTGCCACACACACTTAAGCAAGTATAACAACTTTGTATTTTATAAACATAAAACATATTATTAGAAGTACAGGCTATGTTTTTGCATATGTACCAGTAGCCCAAATCATAAGGGTTAAACTTCCATCATTAACCTGTCCTGCCCCCATCCAGACATTTACACAGATTGGTTTTAGAAGCTGCCAGGACTGGCAGACTGGGGCTAAATCCAGGAGCAATTGTTAGAGCACAAAGCTCTGGTAGTCCCCGAGTCGGTCCAAGTGGTCCCAAGACACACAAAGACAGAAGAGGTCACAAATGCATATATGCTTTATTACCTTACAGAGATCTCGTGGAGCTAGCTTCCCGAGGGGTACAATACAGCGGGTTTTATAGTACAGTTTACAGAAAAGGGGTAAGGCAGACACAGAGCCAATCATAATTCAGGGTCGGGGGCTGTATACCTTATATGTCTGGTCACCTCACCTGGTCAGGGAAGGGTTATTTCCTAATATGGTGCTTCTGGGCCCATGTGACTAACCTGGAGATGGTGAGGACAGGTGAGATGTGACTACCCTGGGTCCCTGAAATGGTGTCTCAGGACCCAAAATGGAGTCTGCTGACTCATGCTAACCCCTTCGCAATTGTCTAATTTTTTCCTGACTAATCCATTTTTGTCATTAAATCCTTAGTCCCTGCCTAGAGAAGCATCACAGCTCAGTTGTTCTTCAAAACAGTGACAATGCTTTGTACCAAATTTGTTCAGATAACTTTCATTTAGTAACTTCTCCCCAGATATGACAATACCTATCCTTTCTTTTTCACACAGCACCAACCAGCCAAAATCAGCCTTGAGGTATACAGTCATCTAACTTGAATAGTCATGTGTTATTGAAATTCAGCCTCTGGTGGCACGGGGTGATACCCTGTAACTTTCAGTGGGTAAGTAGATCATAGATGCAACTGCAGTTTAGCCAAAAATTTAAGATACAAGTAGAAAAATATGATTTTTTTTTTAAAAGGAGGGCCTAGCTTAGACTTGGGTGATATGGTGTGAGGGGGCGTGCTGCTCAGGCTTGTGTAAAGGAAATTGCAAGATGGAGTAATTTCTGTTTGAAAATTCTCTGTGAGAGTCTCTGTTTGCTAAGACAACATTAATTACAGAATGTATATCAAGTCAGGGGAGCTAGTGACTTAGATAGCTAAAAAAGGTAATCCACAAATTTAGATTATAAAACAATCCCTCCTGTCTGGACCCTGATGGGAAGCCATCAACCTAGTCTGGTAAACAGGTTGATGGGGGCCAGGTAGCCAAGTGGTCACAGGAGTCTGGCCACTCTCATTGGTCAAGGACAGTAACTGTTACCCAAATAAGCTGTAAACAACAACAGAGGTGGGCTAAGGATATGCTGCCTATTAAGTATAATCTAATTGTGTAACCTG
>ML682140.1:1776496-1810353 GCA_007922195.1 Podocnemis expansa
CTCACTGACCAGAGTGTTAACCCCTTCCTCCCCAAGGGTTATTACACCCTTTGATACAGGAGACTGGGGTTCAAATCCCAGTGGGTACCTGCCTATCTTCCCAGTAGGGGTCCTTGGGCAAAAGACCCCCTAACGCCTCACTTGCCTACCTTGAATATGAGAGTGACACAAACTAGGAGAGTCGTGCCAGCTCAGACGTCGCCTGGATTAACAAGTTCCGTGCCAGATGTTGGGGAACCAGGACAATCTGACGATAAGTGGGCTACTGGAACAAACTATACATGGACGAGACAAGAGAACCTGGAATTGATGGAATGCTACTACAACAGTAGACCTAATGAGAGGGGATATATGAAACGTATGAGGGAACTATGGATGGACAAAAGACCTACATCCACACTAACTGAGAAACAGCTAGTTACCCAACACTTCAACATAGTAAAGAGGCAGCTGCTCTCACAACTTGAGATAGACCAACTCCACATTACATCCCGAACTCAAGAAGAAGACCCAGAAGAACAACTAGATGTGCAACCAACACCTGAAGCTGGAACTTCACTGCTGCTCCCTCCATTACAGAGCACAGCAGCTGATATGAGGCATAAGATCATGGATAAACTAGCTACAGTCAACCCTCAAGACCGATTACAAGGCTCGTTGGAGAAGTACCATCAGCTAGTATGCTAGAAGATGCCAACAGAGCCCTAATGACAATTCCTACTACCACCATAACTCAAACCAATGAACTGGTATACACTACAGCCTCTGTAATCCTGGAGATGCTTGGCTACATGATCAAAAAGAACAGCAATACATACCCCACTGGAAAATGAGGTTGGAGGATAAGATCAAGGCAACCCGGAGAGAAGTTAGTCAGCTGGTGGAACTATAGAAGGATGTAGAGAGATTAAGGATAAGACTCGGCTACTGAAAAAATACAAGGGCCTGACTCCATCTGAAGCCCTAGAGACTGCTAAACAAAGGCTCACAGCACTGGCTACCAGGCTAAGGAGATACACTAGAGGAGCAGAGGCCAAAAAGATAAATGCCCTGTTCTCCAAAGAACCATCCAAGGTGTACTCCCAACTGCAGTGCAACAACACAATAACAGCAGAGCCCCCAACAGCAGAAACTGAACAGTACTGGAAGAACATCTGGGAGAAAGAGAAGACTCATAACACCAGTGCAAAGTGGCGGCAGGACCTGAGAACAGACCACAGCAATCTCCCAGAACAGGAACCAGTCACCATCAAAGTAGCAGACATCCAACAGTGGGTCAAGAACATGAAAAGCTGGACAGCACCTGGACCAGACATGATCCACACCTACTGGCTAAAGAAACTAACAGCAGTGCATGAACGCCTAGCAGCACAGATAAACCAGCTGCTAGCAGCAGGCTCCCACCCAGACTGGCTAACACAAGGAAGGACAGTGCTGATCATCAGCACCGTCCAACTACTGGCCAATAACCTGCCTCCCCACAACATGGAAAGTCCTATCAGGCATCATAGCCGCCAAGCTACAGGACCACATGGGCCAGTACCGGAGCACAGCTCAGAAGGGCATTGGGAACAAGACCAGAGGCTCAAAACACCAGTTGCTCATAGATAGAGCGGTCACCCAAGACTCAAAGTCTAGACAGACCAGTCTGAGCACAGCCTGGATTGACTACAGGAAAGCCTACGACTCAATGCCGCACACATGGATCTGTGAATGTCTGGCGCTATACAAAGTCAACAGGACCCTAAGGACCTTCCTCAAGAACTCAATGGGACTGTGGAAGACAACACTGGAAGTCAACTCAAGACAGCTTGCACAAGTGGCCATCAAGTGCAGCATATACCAAGGTGATGCACTGTTCTGCATTGGCTTGAACCCCCTCAGCCAGATAATCACAAGGACTGGATACGGATACAAGTTCAAGAGTGGAACTACCATTAGCCACCTCCTCTACATGGATGACATCAAGCTGTATGCTAAGAATGAACGAGACATTGACTCGTTAATCCACCTGACACGGATCTACAGTGAGGATATTGGGATGTCATTTGGACTGGAGAAGTGTGGCCGGATGGTAGTAAAGAGAGGGAAGGTAGTCAAGACTGATGGGGTGGAACTACCAGCAGGCCACATAGCAGACATACAGACCAGCTACAAGTACCTTGGCATCCCACAGTCACATGGGAACCATGATGAGGAGGCAAGGAAGACAGCAACATCCAAATACCACCAAAGGATAAGACAGGTCCTGAAGAGCCAGCTCAATGGGAAGAACAAGATCCACGCCATCAACAGGTACGCGCTGCCAGTCATCAGATACCCTGCCGGTATAGTGAGTTGGCCAAAGGAGGACATGGAGGCTGCCGATGTGAAGCCCCAGAAACCTTATTTTGAAATAAGTTAATTTGAATTAACAAATTGTTAATTCGAATTAAGGAAAAAAGCAGGAATTGAAATAGCATGTTCACACTGTGGGCTTGCTATTTCGCTTCAGGGGCAGGGCATCATGGGAGGTGTTGCAACATGGCCGCCTCCCTGGGCCATGCTGGCGGCCATGTTGCTAGCCAATCCCATAAAAGCTGGCCCCAACCTCACTTCCCTGTCCACTCAGGGTAGCAGCATGCTGCAAGCGATGGACTCTGCCCGGCAGCCTAGACAGCGCCATGCGACCCGGGGACCCTCTGCCTACCTGCAGAGTGGTCTGCATACGTGGGACACACAGCTTCCAGACCCAGAGGGTGCCCAGCCTCCGCCCGAGGCGTTCATCCACCTGGTTCTCAGGGCAGAGCTCATGCCCCTGCCCCCCTCCATGCCTCACCAGGTCTGGGCTCGAGAAACGAGCTCAGATGGTGGGACTGTGTCATTCTGTGCAACCACTCTTGTATCCTCTGTGGGTGTTTATTTGGCAGCATCTCTACCGGCTCATTCCCCTTTTGTATAGAACTAGGTGCTCTTCCTCATGCTCCCACCTTCAGTAGCCATCTGCTCTATTCCTTCATTTTTCAACTCCACAAACCTGTTTCTGAGCTAGTGACACTTCACTAGCCCATCTTTTCCTCTGCTGGCTTCTCACAGTCACATGCTTCCACTGGCCGCTTTCCTCACCCAGCATTCCCCCCTCAGAGTTGGTCAGTCCTGCTTCCATCTGCAGTTCTGAGTTTTTCCCTACAGCCTCTTCAGTCATCTGCTCTATCAGCTGCTCAAACCCCCTTCTAAACTCAACCAGAGTTTCCACCTAACCCTAAAATTTTCTCCTCCATCAGCTCTATGGGGTGGTATTTTATACATATGAAGTTCTTCTGAGGTACCCCCTCCAAGATGAGGTACATCCTACAGCTTCCACATCTTCAGTCGCTCCCCTTGCTTGGGTGACAACCACTGCTGCCTCAGTCTGTTTTTCCCTGCTTCCAGTCAGCATGCAGAAAAAAGAACCCAAGATGCAGCCCCAGTGCGCACCCAACAATATCAAAACAACTCTTTTCCTCCCCTGACCTCACTACCCCAAATCTACCCCTCCAAATTCCCACTCAAATTCCTCTGTTCTCTGCCCTGTTAACTGGAGTAGCTGCCTTTATAGCCCCCTGAATAGACGAGCCCCACTGCTATCTGAGGCCAGCTGATCTCTCTCCACCACTCAGCCCCAGCAAACTAAAGGGAAATCAAAGAAACAGGGGCACACAGCTCCAGAAAACTTATTTGCATCCCCTATGGCCCACTCAAACTCCCTGTTCTCATTCCTGTTGACTGCCCCTGCTGCTGCTGCAGCTGTCATTGTGTCCTGGGTTTCAATCAGGTGCCCTAACACAGTAACAGGAAGCAACACCTCCTCCCACCTCCACTGAGTACCCCCATCAAAGGCACCCCCCCCCAGCACCCACAATTTTACCCCCATCTTCTCCTCCACTTCCCCCAGCTCTTCCCACTCTTGTCAGATTCCTCTTTTTGGGAACCTAAGATATGGCAACTCTGCAAAACACTGATCTAGCAGCTGCAGCCAGCAATTTAGGCCAAGTTTTATTCAATCCAGTTTTGGAAAACAATGCTTGAGGTAGGAGGGGGCTGAGGGAAGCAGGTGCTGTTGGTCAGTGTTGTACAGGGGAGCAGAGCCCAAGGAGCTAGAAAAAGAGACTGTTGTGAGGCTCTTGCAGCAGAGCAAATTACCATCTGGGTCACAAACAAGTCATTACCAAGCAGATGGGCAACAAAGACTTCAAAGAGAAACTGCAGAATTGGAAATGATATCCAGATTCAATGGTGTGAAAGCAGGATTAAATCATGACTATGAATCCTTCTCCCATTACAACAGGTGATTTGACGTCACCTTCCTCTATATGCTCTTTCCTAGTGTTTGAATCTTAACAACTGCTTTGATTTGCTGTTACAGTGTGACCTATTCCCATGACTTACTCTCCCCTGCATTTATTTCCTCCCATTATGTACGTTTCTCCATCTTCAAAGCATCTGACGAAGTGGGATTTTCTCCCATGAAAGCTCATGTAATAAATAAACTTGTTAGTCGCTGATTTCTAAAGGGGCAGCCATGTTAGTCTAGTTCAGTGAAACAAACAAGGAGTCCTGTGCCACTGACAAACTAAGTTAGCTTGAGCCTGAGAATGGGAGATTGAAGAAACTGATTCAGTTCAGACAAATCCAGTCACAGTCCCACAACTCAGCTTAATTCTGGGCACCAAAAAATTCAAACTGAGCTTAGAAATCTCACTCTTAGCTAATCATCTCTATCACCAGTAGCCAGTCACCAATCATATAAAAAAACTAAGCAGTCGTGTGGCACTTAAAGACTAACAGATTTATTTTTCACATGAGCTTTCGTGGGAGAAAAATCCCACTTTGTCAGATGCTTCGAAGATGGGTGAACTTACAAAAATAAATCTGTTAGTCTTTAAGTGCCATATGACTCCCTGGTGTGTTGTTGTTGTTGTTGTTGTTGTTGTTTGGTTGGTTTTTTTTTTGTTTTTGTTTTTGTTTGTTTTTGTTTGTTTGTTGTTTTTTTTTTTTGCTGGACTAGACTAACACAGCTATCCCTTTGGAAATTCACCAATCATATACTCACTGAGAAATTTTTAAAAAGTTGAAACAGTTATATTTTTAATTAACTTAGTTTTTGTCAGTGCTGAGCCCCTGGAGAGACCATGGGTTTTTGGCTCCCCCCACCCACATTTTGGAAGTGCTGATTAGAGAGGAGTGTCACATGATACAAACATGTCTATTGTAACCTAGCAATGAGCAGTTGTCACTCAGACTGGAAGCAGGAAGCAGCCCCATGCTGCAGCCCAACAACAAGCACTGGGAAGCCCAAACTGTCCCAGGGAAAGGCCCCAAACCTGCAACCCGCAGCAAGTGCAGAAAACAAGCAGCAGGCTTATGAAATAAAGCCAAATTTGTTTATAATAGGCAGACTTGGGAGGCCATGCGAGCTTCTCTTCTGCAGCACCCCACCACTGGAGCATTCTCTCTCCTCCTTGCCCTAGTCATTGCATTTGTAAAGAAGCCACATCTAGCCCCTGGGCCAGGCTAAACATCCCTTCTAAATAAAATAAATTGTCCCTTAATGGCTAAGGCTCTGACCAAAGCCCAGCCCCGTCAGAGTTGCCTCTACGGATGACCAGATGTCTCAGGCCTGTGCTCAAGGGGGGGGAGTGAAGGGGGCCCCTGGCAGCACCCCAACCACAACGGCTCCTCTTTTCTTAGCGCAGCAGCCTTTCACTCCTGAAGAAGTTTCGCCTCTCAAAGTGGTGCCCCAAAGAGCAGCTTCAATCCATGTGCACCTCAGATACTTGGTGTGATTTTCTCCACCCAGACTCTGGTCCGGGGTGCCACTGTGCCCCCTGATCTCCACTCCTGTACTCCAACTTACCATGCTTCCTGATAGGGGACCCACTCCTGGGCAAGTACACACCAGCTTCCTGCATGTAATTGGTCTCAGGCAGTGGATGTGTGCTCTCCAGCCACATGGTATGATCCCCCAGCAAGCATCCCCAGCCCGTACAAACCACAGTGGGAACTTCCATCATACAGGAATTGGGACTCTTCCCCAATCACTGTAGGCACAAAATCCAAAGAGTGTTAGTTTAGTTCATGTGCTAGTCTTTAAAAGTGCTACCAGGCTCCTTGTTTGTTTTAGCAACAGTACATCTGGCCTGGGATTTGGTGGGGCAGCAGGGGTTAAAGTAAGTTGGACTATCCCAGAACACAGTTCCAGGCACTGTTCCCTCTAAGTTGTGCACGTGTGTGCGCGCACACAGGTCATGAAACCTGTGCACACAAGAAAAAAAAGTGTGCACAAAAAAATTCAATAGTGCTAATATTGGTGCTCACAAAGAAATGTTTTTGCACATACAAAGAAATTGTCTGCTCACACAGTCTACAAGTAATTAGAGGGAACATTGGTTCCAGGACCTACAAATTTGAGGGGCCAGAGGTCCGGGTGTGAAAAATAGAAAAATCAAGTGGCATGCATGATCCACCCTGGCTTGGTTTGGGAGCTGCCGCTAGGCTGGGGGAAGTTTTCAAGTCTCCCATCCTGAGTGTGCTCAGATGCATGCTCAGGGTGCTATTGGGGGTAAGGGGACAGAGTGTGAGGCCAGGATGGGGGTAGGGGGACAGAGGGGGCAGTGCGTGAGACCAGGATTGTGGTGAGGGGGCAGTGTGTGAAGCCAGGATTAGGGCCAGGGTGCCGGTAGAGGCAGAATGTGAGGCCAGAATCAACATCAGGGAGGTGCAGAGGTGTGGACAGGCAGCATGTGAGGCCAGGATCAGGGCCAGTTATTTTTATGGAGCAATAACCATATTTTTATGGAGAGATAACAGATGTGTATGGTGTTGAGAAGTGATAGCAAATGCCTACCTGGGCTGGGCCCGCACATGCATGAAGGGGGCCTAGACAATACGGGAAGGGGGCCCAGATATGAGGAGGATTCCAGGGCCCATCAAATTATACTATAAACACTGGGGGCAGGACAGAGGAGGGAGCGGGTGGACGGCCTGAGTGATGGAAGTGATGGAAGTCATATCTGAGGGAATGAATCAGCCTAGATACCGAAGGGTTAATGGGAAATGGCAGACCTTGAATACAGGAAAACATGTGTAACCCTTCTGCCAGATCGGGCTGGCAGGACAAGGGCTGGGTTCTATATGTAGGGGTTTCCAAACAAAGTTACACCACCAACCGGCTCAAGCCCCCGCCCAGTCTTCTGGGAAATCATGTACTATTCCCTGGGCACCCTGAACGAGTCTGAGTGTAGTATACAGAACTTTTAATAGTAATAAAAACAGGATGTAAAAGGCCCAATAACAAAAATCAGCACTAATCTGGAGGATCAGTGCAAAACAGATTCCTAACATGATCCCACACAGCATAACAGCACACGTGAACTCAATAGCAAACCCAGCACTGATCTGGAAGATCAGTGCAAAAGAGGCTCCCAACAAACCATAATGTATGTAGGGAATGTCTTTCACAGCAGCCATCTGCTAACACCAACCCCTTGTCACTCACTCCATCCACTTGCACCATCTCTTGGCTCTGCCTGCTGTCTACCAGCTCCACCCATCAGTCACTCATGCTTCTCCTCTCACCTCTAAGCTGCTCTCTCCATCCACCGGCCCTACTTACTGGTTCCTCTATTTGCTACTCCTCTTCAGTGGTTTTAGCTCAGAGAGAGTTTGCTTCTCTAGTGATTTCAGCTCTTAAACCTCAAGTAGCTGCAAACAGCTATTTCTAGTAAAATAACAAAGTAAGTCTCAGAAAGGCCTAGCCAGGTCTGACATTTAACAGGGAGATCATAGGGGGAGGCAAAAAGGCTCAAGCACTGCTCCAGGAACAGCTGTAGAAACCTCCACCCTGCCTTAAACTTTTTCAGGCTGAAACATGCAGTGGCCTCTCTTACAAGTCTCTTCTCCACTAAGGGTAGCTTTTACCCTTTAACTAACCCAGACAGATTTGGAACAAACAGAGAGTAGCATATCACAAAAACAGTATTTCATATTTCTCCCAGCAGAATTACAGATATTGATGTATTTGTAATCAGATCAACCCCAAATATCATTACCCACTATGTCCTGCACCCACTATGCTAATACCTAATTGTGCTCTTTGCATTCATGCTAATACTAAACCCATGCCGATTAGTTGCCCCCTTTCAGAAGCTGTAAGGCACTAGCTGGTTATGACTGGAGGATAGGCATTTTGTTCAATGTTATTAGTGCCAGGGCCTTTGGTATTTACATAGAGGAATGCACAAAACAGCCCTGTGATGGTTACAAGGGTTGTTTGACTTTAAAATGTTTATTACAGATTGCCTGGTGCTTCTTCAGGCTGCAAAGCAATGACTTCATTGCAGAGATAGCCCTCTTCCTTTTCATAAGAGTGGCTATTTTTCAAACCATGCTTTGCCTCACCTCGATGATCAAGGTGATGCAGCCAAACCCCTGAGCTTCCTGGCAACATAGCCTGGAGTTCAACAATGCCATTATGGGCCTCTACCCTTGAGAGGAATCCCAAACTTCAGCCTCTCTCTTTACAAGTATGATCAAAGATGAATTCATGGTATTGCTTTCTGATAACTAGCTCTATTCCTGGAAATGCTGCCTCAGCCAGCAAGGAAAATGAAACTTAAAACTTGCTTACAGTTTCTCTTTGTCACTCTCAGTTTAGATAACCTTCCCCACAGGTTTCCTCAGCAGATTCTGCATCAAGACAAAATCAGATGGCTGTGACCAAGCATAAGCAAGATCTGATTGACCTTCTGATTACCAGCCAGCTGAAAGGGGCGCACTTTATTTCCCTGAGTACAATTAGGTGGTCAACATGACTGCACTGTATGTCCATAATCACATGTAGGTGCTGAGCATGATGAGAAATGGTCAGAAGTTGGGAACTGCATAGGACAGAAGCAATGGAGAGGGCCAGTCAAGCCCATATCTGGCAAGTGGCCAAAGCCCCACAGTTGAGAGATGGACAGTGTAACTACAACACTCAGCAGCACAGGGAGAGACAAAAGTCACGCCCCACATGCTCTACAGTTGGTGTGTTTAGCTTGTTGTGTTCATCAATTCTGTCTGCACTGTTTTCCCAAACCAGTGTTGTGATATTTCCTTCCTTGTATTAAAATGTTTAGTGTCGACACCTCGACTGGGCTTGCCTTTGGGGAGCACTCAGGGGATAGTGTGTGATTCCCATGTCACTGGTTGGGGACTTGAGCCAGTTTGGAATTTTTGCTATAAGTGGGGGATGTAGCAGTGGAGATTGACAGAGGAGGAGAAGGACCTAGGAGCATGGGCTGATTACAGGATGACTATGAGCTGCCAATATGATGCAGTCACAAAGAAAGCTAATACTGTCCCAGGATGAAGTTGATGTGATATTTTCAGTATAGATAGAGAGGTGTTAGCACTGTTACACAAAGTGCTGGTGAGACCTCAGCAGGAATACTGTGTGCAGTTCTGGTCCCCCACATTTAAAGATTAATTCAAACTCAAAAAACTGTAGAGAAGGCTACTTGGATGATCCACAGAATGGAAAACCTGCCTTATGACAGGAGAATTACAAAGCTTGGCTTTTTTAGCCCAAACACAAGAAAGCTGAGGGGAAATATGATTGCTCTCCACAAATACATCAGACAGATAAGTACCAGGGAGGGAGAGGAATTATAACTATTCAGCACCAACATGGACATTAGAACAAATGGATACAAACTGGATGTTGTAGTAGAAAGTTAAAGGACAAGTAGAAATGTCCCAGAGCTAGGCCAAGGCCTAGCGAAATAATCAAAAACAGTTGGATAAATGTCAAGCTGGCAGGAGTCAGGTTGTGAAAGTTTGACCTTACTGTGACTGGCAAGAAACAAGCTCAAATTGCAATAACAAGTATAAAGAGTGGGAAAGTACCTTGAGGAAGGAGGTGTTGGGTTGGCCTCGCACCTAAGAGATAAGGGAGAGACATCTTGCCCAAACTGCCTTGTGATAGCAGTGTTTTGACCAAACCATGACATCTTGATCACTGGAGATGTTTAGTGGTATGTGGACCCAATAGGATAATGGATGGCATCAGAAAGGGTGTATGGACTGATCAAGGTGGTTTTGGACACCAAAAAAAGTAGTTTCTGGCACCAAAAGGGCCAAGAAAATGGGCCAAACAGTGTATAACAGTAGGAATCTGAGAGACTGGATTTTGTGCAGACAAAGGGGGTGACAGAGAGTCCTGCCATCAGTTGAGCTGTTCCATTGCATTGTGAGCACAAATGCTATCAGCGTTCTTGTTGGCATAGGTCGCTTACCATTGTGCTACATTGCAATAAAGCCTAGGCTGGCACCTTCATTTCTAAAAATATCTGTGATCATGCTGGTTTCTTTCTCATCATGAGTGTTACCTACACCTGGAGTCATGCACAGAGCCAAACAGACAACTGTGCTGGATGCAGAACAACGCTAATAAAGTTGTTTCCCAGGGGACTGCGGTTATCAGGAAGTTTATGCTAACCATCTGAAGAGTGAAGTTCTGGAATAGCCTTGCAAAGGGAACAGTGGGGGGTAGAAAATTTAACTGGCCTCAAAACTGAGCTTGATAAATTTATGGAGGGGATGGGATGGTCTAACTGGACTACCGACTGATATTTGACTGTTGGTGGTGCATATGTCAGTGTCCTGACATGGGACATTAGATGAAAGGATTCTGAGTTATCAGAGAGAACTCGTTCTTGGGTGTCTGTCCAGTGGGTCTTGCCCACATGCTCAGGGTTTAACGGTTCATGATATTTGGGCTCAGGAAGTAATTTTCCCATGAGACAGATTGGCAAAGGCTGCAGGGGGTTTTCCCCTTCCTCTGTAGCCTGGAGCATGGTGGATTCCCTGCACTGAAAGTCTTTAAACCATGATGTGAGGACTATAATAACTGAGTGCCTAGTTAGACGATTATTACAAGAGCGGGTGGGTGAGGTTTGGTGGGCTGTGTTGTGCAGGAAGTCAGACTAGATAATGCCATTTGTCCTTTCTGACCTTAGAACCCATGACTATGTCTACACTGGAGGCTTAAGTTGACTTAACCCAGCTTAAGTCGGCTTAAGCAACTCCATGGCCAGATTTAGAATGTTTTAAGTCAACTTAAACACTTTCATAAGTTGACTTAATAAAACCTGCCCTGCAAGTTGGCTTATGCTTTTAAGTTGACTTTAAAGGGCAGGAAGCCCAGGGCCCTGCCCCCTCCCCTGCCCTGGGTCCCAATTAGGCTCCAGGGGCCTTATCCAGCTCTGGGGGACTGATCTGGCCTCAGTTGCCGCCAGCAAGTGGCTGTGAGCCAAATCCGGCCCCGAGCACCTTACAACAGGTGGGGGGGGAGGGCGGGGAGCCAGCTCCTGCTGCCGGCAGTAAGCAGCTGGGAGCCCAATCCTGCTCCAAGCCCCGTGCCTCAGGCGGCAGGTGCTGGAAGTCAGCTCCTGCTGCCAGCGGCAAGAAGCATGGAGCCAGATGCAGTTTAGTTAGCTCATTTGGTTGTGGATGTGCTTCTTAACCAGAGGGTTGTGGGTTTTGACCCATAGTAGGAACTTTAGCTTTTGTCCCATTGCTCCCTACAAAAGGGCTGAATTTGGAAAAAATATATCTATATCTATATCTATCTATATCTATATCTATAGCTACAGATATGGACACCACTAAAATGAAGAAAAATAAGGTATACCATAAGTAAATTATTAACAGGGACTAATTAAGTAAATCAAATAAAGGGGCACATTTGAACTGGATGGAAACAATCTAGGACTTTTTTTTAATTTTAAAATGGGCTACTGTGGAAAACAAAAACTGAGAGGTAAGAACTTTTTTTAAAAACTTTTTTAGGTGCTTTTCAAGGTTTTTTTTTTGCAAATTATTTTTTTAACTCATTTTAGTCTCATAAACATTAATGAAAGGGTCATGAAAAACTTTCATTTTAATGAAAAAATCCAGTTTTTCATAACAGTAAACATTTTGGTAATTTTCTTTATTTTAAAATAATTTAAAAAACATCTGACACTGCACAGTTTTAATCCTGCATTCATTAATTATTACCCATTTTCCATGATATAATATGGTAATGATAGTTATATTAATTCTTCAATTTTCTCCGTGTCCTCCTTTTTTACTTTCCTGTCCTGTGGTTTGATATCTGGTAACCCTTTTATCAAAAGAAAGAGCGCCTCCTCTCCAATGAAGTCATTGCTTTGCAGCCTGTAGAAGCACCAGGCAATTTGTAATAAGCATTTAAAAGCCAAACATCCCCTGTAACAATCACAGGGCTCTGTTCCACATTCCCCTATGTAAATACGAATGGCCCCTGCACTAATCACATCAAAGAAACAGCATATCCTCCGGTCAAAACCAGCTCCTCCCATTTCCCATTAACTCTCCTGTATCTCGGCTGATTCACTCTTTCAGCTACGAATCCCAGCACTTCCATCACTCAGGCTGCCCACCAGCTCCCTTCTCTTTCCTGTTCCCCCAAATCCCAGGCTACTGCTATGAGATTTACTGTGCATTTATGACACCGCACTGGCTGATGAGAACAATTTTGGGGCCGCCTAGTGGTACTGGTAACTTCATCAGATCCACGGTTCAGAGTACTATGTACTCTGGTACCTTATGTATCATAGTAAACATGTCACACAGTGACATAGGAACCATAGCTACCATGTAAATAGTAATCTATGTAACTCTGTTTTGGATCTAACTCATAGACTCTGTGTATACTAGGGGCTTAAGTCAGTTTCAGCAACTCCTTGTGCATATTGGCTGTCTACACTACAGGGCTCAGTTAAGTCGACTTAATACAGTCTCCTTAAAGTCAACTTTAAGGAGACCTTATTAAGTTGACTTAGTCAAGCCACATTGCATTAATTCTGGTTTATAAAGTTGACTTGAATGGTTCCACTGCACAAAGTCAGCTTTATCAAATCAACTTTAATGGCCACATTGAAGTCGACTTTAAATGCAGGAACTATTAAGTTGACTTAAGGAAGCCCTTAAGTCAACTTAATGAACTCTAAATGTGGCCTGGGCTTTGCTTAAGTTGACTTAAGTCTCTTTAAGTTGACTTAAGCCCATAGTGTAGACATACTCATTTGGAGTTCATTAAGTTGACTTAAGTAGTTGCTTCAGTTGATTTAATAACTCCTGCCCATAAGTCAACTTTAAGGGCTAAGTCAACTTTATTAAGTCAATTTAATTCAATGTGCCCATTAAAGTTGACTTCATAAAGTTGACTTAGTGCAGTAGAGCTTTTTAAATCGACTTTGTAAAGTTGACTTAGGCCAGGGGACCCATTTAACGTCAACTTAAACAAATGGGGCCTCACTAAACAGTCACCTTTAAGTAGGCCTTATTAAGTCAACTTAACTGGGCCTTGCAGTGTAGACATAGCCATAAACTCCAAGGTCAGAAGTGACCAAAATGATCATCTAGTCTGACCTCTTGCACAATGCAGACCACAGAACCTCACCCACCCACTCCAGCAATAATCTTCTAACCAAGGGGTTTCCAACTTTTTTAAGGCTGAGGACCCCTTTGTAGTTTAAAAAAAAATTGTGCCCCCCCCCCCCCCGGAGGTTTGGCAGCATTGTGCCTGTGCAGCTATCTTCCAGGAACCAGTCTCTCCCTCACCTGGAGAGGTGGACATTGCACATAGGATAGTTAGTACAAGGGACTCAGTACGGGAGAAATCAAGAAGAGAGATGTCAAGGACACACACCATGTACTGTGGGGTGGGCGAGTTCTGTTTATTTAGTTTGTGAGTTTTGTGTTGCATTGTTTTCTCAGACCAATGCCCTTTGGATATTTTCTTCCTTTTATTAAAAGGCTTAAATTGTACACTCAGACTCTGTACTTGCAAGAGGGGAAGTTCCAAAAAGACTGGATATGGGCTCAAGCCAGTTGGTGTTGCATGACTCACAAGAACCTCTGGACATAGAACCCAGCCCTTTTCTGCTGCTGGCTCTGTCTGGCAGAAACGTTACATTTATGACACAGCGCAGGCAAATGACAACCAGTGGCAGCTTCATCGGAAACACATTTTGGAATGCATGGGTCTTCTCTGTCCTGTGTAACTATGATTTGGATCTAAGAAAGCCTTACTTCTCAGACCCCTGATTGAGGCTCCTTCCTGTGAATCCACAAGACATCATAAGGCCCAAAACCACAACTCTCCCTCCTCTTTGCTTGCTCCCTGGCACCTACCACCTCCCCATGATCCTATATTGTCAGAAAATCCATCATAGAATCATAGAAGACTTGAGCTGGCAGGGACCTCAGGAGGTCTAGTCCAATCTCCTTCTTAAAGCAGGACCAACTCCAACTAAATCATCCCAGTCAGGACTTTGTTGAGATACATGTTAGAGCCTTGTAAGGATGCAGATTCCACCACCTACTAGGTAACTTATTCCAGTGGTTCCCCATCCTCTTAGTGGGCCCACATGGTGGGGTTGCATTGTGCCCCCAGACAGTAATAGAACTTCTGGTCATCAGACTCACAGACCCTGAGCAGTGATACCATCTCAGGACACTGGGCTATACTGCCTCTTGGCCTCCAGGCAGCAATACTGTTTCCAGTAATTATGTCATACAGCCTCTTGATCCCTGAGTAGCAACACCACATCTGCTCATCAGGCTGTACATCCTCACAGACCCCTGGCAGTGATACTGTTCTGAAATAGCCTTCCAAAGGGAGCAATAGGGGCAAAAAAATCTACTTGGTTTCAAACCGAGCTTGATAAATTTATGGAGGGAATGGTATAGTAGGACAGCCTGTCTTGGCCATGGGATGTTAGATGGGGTGGGTTCTGAGGTATTACAGAGAATTCATTCGTGGATGTCTGACTGATGAGTCTTGCCCACATGCTCAGAGTTTAACTGATCACTGTATTGGGGTTAGGAAGCAATCTCCCCCAGGGCAGATTGTCAGAGGCTCTGGGGTTTTTTCACCTTTCTCTTTTGCATGGGGCATGACTCAGTTGCTGGTGGATTCCTTGTATCTTTAAAGTCTGTAAATCATGAACTGAGGATTTTAATAACTGTCATTGGTTAAAGGACTATTAAGGGAGGAATGGGTTTGGTTCTGTGGCCTGGATTGTGCAGGAGGTCAGACTAGATGATCATACCAGTCTTGACCACCCTTAGTGACTATGAGTCTGTAAAGTTATCTGAGTTATTCAGGGTGCAACCACAGATTCATGCTGATGTAAGTAAGGTCTGAGAGTGTGAGTTGAACTCCAACTGCTCAGCAGCTGATGGGGGACACTTTATTTCCATGGACTTTCTATTTGCATGAGTACCGTGCTGAGCATAATGGGAAATGGTGTTGGGGTGGGGGATCCCAGGCTTGCCGCCAAGAGAAGCTGCCTAGAGTGGCTTCTTCCTGTGGTGGGGACGGAGAGGGAGAAGCCAGGTATAGAATTAGAGACTCATAGAAGCTGGAAGGGACCATGGGAGATCATTGAGTCCAGTACCCTATGCTCATGGCAGGACCAAGTACCATTCTAAACCATCCCTGACAGGTGCTTGTCAAACCTGCTCTTCAAAACTTCCAATGATGGAGATTCCACAACCTCCCTAGGCAAATCATTCCAGTGGTCAATCACTCTGACAGTTAGGATTTTTTTTCCTAATGTCCAACCTAAACCTAGTTTGCCATAATTTAAGTCCATTGTTTCTTGTTCTATCATCGGTGGTAAAGGAAAACAATTTTTCTCCCTCCTACTCATGACAAGTCCTTTTAGGGGCTTGAAAACTATTATGTCCCATCTGTCTCCTCTTTTCCAGACTAAACAAACCCAGCTCTTTTAATCTTCCCTCATAAGTTGTGTTCCAGACTTCTCATCATTCATGTTACTCTTCTCTGGACTTTCTCCAATTTGTCCATGTCTTTCCTGAAATGAGGCACCCAGAACTGGACAAAATACTCCAGTGGAGGCCTCATAAGGGTCAAGTAGAGTAGAAGAATTACTTCTTGTGTCTTACTTACAGTACTCCTCTTAATATGTCCCAGAATGGTGTTTGGTTTTTTTTGCAACAGCATTAAACTGTTGACTCATAATTAGCTTGTGGTCCACTATGACACCCAGATCCCTTTCCACAGCACTCCTTCCTAGGCAGTCATTGTCCATTTTGTATATGTGCAGTGAATTGTTCTTTCCTAGATGGATTACTGAGCACTTGTCTTTATTGAATTTCATTCTGTTTACCTCAGTCCATTTCATCAGTTTGTCCATATCCATATTGAATTGTGATTCTGTCCCCCAAAACACTTGCAAACCTTCCCAGCTTGGTATCATCAGCAAACTTTATAATTGTACTCTCTATGCCACTATCTAAGTCATTGATGAAGAACCTGAACAGAACTGGACCCAGAACTGATCCCTGTGGTATCCTGCTCATTGTGCCCTTCCAGCATGACTGTGAACCATTGATAACTACTCTCTGGGAGTGGCTTTTCACCCATTTTATAGTAGCTCCAGCCAGGCTGTAGTTTCCTAGTTTTTTTTCTGTTGGGTATGTCTACACAAGGGGCTTACTGATTGTTAAAGGGGCTTTCCTATACTGAAACAACTCCATGGAGTCATTTGGAATTTCTGAAGTCACGTTAAGCATTTTATTATGTAGAGTTCACAGCTCCCTCTCCTTAATAGCCAAACAGGGAGCCAGCTTAGTCAAATTTATTAACAGAAACAAACGTGGATTCCTGTGTTAATTAAGGCAGAATAATTAATTTTTGGCATGAACATTAGAAATTTGTAAGTGACAATGGACTACCACTTGTTACGTCTACTTCATTAACTTAAATGAAGACAATTTACTCTGCCATTACTGTTCACTGCATTTTAATGTAACCCTTGGCATCTGACAGCCTTCCTTGCAACGAGGAAGTGATTGTCCTGGAAAATAACAAGCAGAATAAATCCCTGAACCACAACCATAGTTAAACAGTCTTATCCAAGAGCAAAGACAGGTATCTGAGGAACTGGACCCCCATCCTAGGCCTACTATGAGAGCCATTGCACCATGCTGGGCCATGAGAGTACCACCCTGGAGCTACCAAACAGCAAATCACCCCCCTTTGCTATCCCCCCTTGCACCCAAAAAGAAAACAGATCCACACCATCATTCACTGTACACCTTATCATTTCACTGTGTTCTGTATGTGGGGAGACAGGTGGTATTGGGTGGGGTGTAGGAATGGGCGTGTGGTGTTCTTGGGAGCAGCCGGCAGAAGGTGCTCTTTCTTTTCTATGCTAAGTTCACTCTGTGGGGGAAGGGTATACTTCATGCTAATCAACATGCTTTTGGCTGATACAGAGTAGTCAGCAACATTCAAATTCATACTTTTGAACATCTTTTCTCTTCTCCTTACAAGAATAGTTGATATTGAACATCACAGGAGTAAACTTTGTTTTATATATTTTAAGTCAAAAAGGACATGTAATCATGTGAGTTACACAACTATACAAGTAACACTTTCTCCATTCATGTGAAGTATGCGCATTTGCTGCACTTATACTCTGGCTTCTTTTCAGCTAATTTTTCTTCATTTATTCCCTTGAGTATGTACCCACCTATAACAAGAGTCATACTAGACCTTTGAAAAGCAATAGATGAGAAAATTGGTTTAGTGAATTAACCATGAACAATGATCACTATGTTCTAACGAAACATTGATAATCCATAAAAAAATTATTAAAGAGAGAAAGCATTCACTAAAACCATAGTTATTTGCCTAAGTCTACTGACAGTACCCCATTTACAGGATACAGAATTATCACTCTATCTTTGGAATGATAATAACTGTTGCATCACATGATATCACTACTGTCTCATCTTGTCAAGTGTTGTGATGCAGCTTAGTATATTGCACTTATACAGCTACGTAAGCAAATGTGCTTCTTTTCCAATAACAATGCTGTCTTTCTTACCATCATGGAATCCTTATTTAGTCTGCAAGTGACTAAGCTGCAGTAGATGCAGTGGTTCTTTACACTCTCTGCAAAAGTACAGCACGGTGTTCAATGGATTAATATGGATATGGTAACATCGCAATACACATTTCATTTTATCTGTACTGTGCGTTGGTTTATCAAAATTTGTTCAAAGATGTGTCCAGGCTCCTTTAGAAATGTTTAATATGTGAGCTAATCACAGTCTTTTGTTACAATGTCCACAATGTTAGTCTCTAGGAAGTTCTCTCACTGGCCGTAGGTGTATCCACAGCCAGCAAATGGAAGACAAAAACTCACCACAAATTCATTCCCACATATCCAAAGTGTACTTGTAGCATCTCAGCAACAAAGATCCTTGCCTGTCCAATAAAATTTGGTCTAATTCAATATTGATAGAGTATCTGTTACCTAACTCTTTCAGTAAAATAACTGCAATTTGTCTGTGAAACTTATTCATGCCCTCTTCATTTACTTCTACATTACTGATGTCCTCATTTCTTAAGTATGTTTCTACAAACCAATATGAATTTTAAGACATAAAATTGTTATTACGTATCAATTTAAAGCATAATGAGAATATTTCTCTCCATACCTTCAGAATGATTGGTCTGCAGTTGTACCCATCACTTTGTATCCAGGGCGGTCCTTGGGGGGGGGGGCCCAAAGGGGTAGCCACCCGGGGGGCCCTGCGCAACCACCCCACCGGCCCCCCCATGACAGGGACCAGGAGAGTGGGCAAAAGGGCAGTCCTCCACCGCAGCACTGCCAGTCCGCCACCCCCCACCATGCACGCTGCTCTGGGCTCCAAGCCAGAATAGCAGGGAGGGGGTGGGAGGCAGCGTGGAGCCAGTATTGCTGTCCCCTTGCTTCCGCCCCACTGCTCTGACAGGGAGCCCAGAACAGCGCGCGTGGCGGGGGGGGGGGGGTGGACTGGCAGCTCTGCGGTGGCGGACCACTCTTTTGCCCACTCGCCTGGTCCCTGGCATGGGGGGGACGGCACAGGGGTCTGCCCCTCCCCTGGGCTGGCCAGCCCCAAACCCCAGTGCCGCCTCTGGGGGGGGGCCCACAGAGGGCCATTCGCCCTGGGGCCTGCACCCCTAGGCACCCCTCTGGGGACATCTCTGTTTGTCTCCCATGTTCCATAGCCTTTGTTTTCCAATCTTTTCTAGATTTCCCAGTGTCTGTAGAAAAAGGACCTAAATTTGTTAGGAGGACAATATGCTGATGGCTCACTGTGTCTTGGCTTTATTAAACATTTCTTTGTGCATGTGATGTGTACTTTTGCTTGTGGCTGCAGTGCATGCTTGCAGCTATTCATTGTATTACAAGTCAGGTAACAATACCATGCTGCATTAACACTCATATTAGTGAATAACGTGGAAACTGTGTGCTAAAACACCTTTTCACAGTAGTGGTACCTCACATAGCCATCAGTGCAGAACAGTTTGGTAAAAAACTTTTTTATCGCACACCATATAACAGTAGAAAACAAAGATGTAAAATTCACTTCCAGTTCTTCAGCACGGCCTTCTCATATCCATTCTCATGGCAAAGGGGGTCAGGTATAAGCAACTCTTTTCTTGCAATTGATGCTATTTGCTAATTTAATTTGAGGTACATTTGCAGTTACAGAAATGACAATTGCATGCAAGACATAATGATTACTCACCACCATGCTTCTGCTTTCTTTCACATGTGTTATACAACTTACTCCTTTACCAAAGTCACATTACAAACTTGTTCCATAAAACTAGTAGGGAGTATTTAAGGGAACAGCACATTAATTATTGTCATAAACCACTGTTCATATTGTTAATGTGCTTTGTAAGCCTCTGTTGCCATGGGTTCTGTCTATACAGTGCAATGTCACTGCATTATGTAAAAGTATCATACATTTTGGTGAAGCACTGAACAGCCTGTATGAATGTGGGAATTCTTTAAAACAACCTGAAACTGCCAGACGCATGTTCTTCTGAATATCCAAACTTGTGTAATTGAAAACAGTCCTACTGCAAGAATCCAGTGATTTGATGTATTGAAAGGAAGCAGCATTATATCACTCTGTATAATTCCTCTCTGTTTCTATGGGAGAAGGAAATTAAAGTTACTATGAGCAAAGATAGGAAACGATGCATTACATGATGATGGGAGAGCCCTACTGATGCCATTGATATCATCTACCTTACACAGACTTCATTGTGCAGTTCTTCCTTCAAGTATCTTTGTGGAAATTACAGCACAGATAGCTTGTGCCTGTTGTCAGTCATTAATACTTATTTCCAAGGGAGCAGCCATGTTAGTGTAGTCCAGCAAAAAAAAAAAAAAAAAAACTAGGAGTCATGTGGCACTTAAAGACTACAAGATTTATTTTTGGCATGAGCTTTCGTGGGAGAAAATCCCACTTTATCAGATGCTTCGAAGATGGGTGAACCTCCAGAATGGAATGAAAATAAATGCGAGGGAGTGTAAAACAGGATCAGGTCATACAGTAACAGCAAATCAGAGCCGTTGTTAGGTTCAGACCCTGGGAAGGCTGAAGTCAAATTAGCTTGTGTAATGGGAAAAGAACCCATAGTCTTGATTCAAGCCTGCTTTCACACAATTTAATTTGCATATTAATTCCAGTTCAGCTGTTTCTCTTTGAAGTCTTGCTGTCTCAGTCACATCTCTGAGCACAGTCATTAATAAATCATTTATCGAGTGTGTGTAGTGTTCCAGGTTCCACTCCGCAATCAAATTGAGCCTGGAACACTCCACATAGAAGATCTACTTTCTCAACGCTACAGTACAAATCAGGGATAGCCACAACAACAACACCCTGTACCAAAAACCTACTGATCAGTATAATTATCTACATCCCTCAAGCTTCCATCCTAAACACACCACACAATCCATTGTCTACAGCTAAGCACTAAGATGTAACCCCATTTGCTCTGCTCCCTCAGACAGAGACAGACATCTTCAGGATCTCTGTCAAGCATTCTTGAAACTACAGTACCCACCTGGGAAAGTAAGAAAACAAATTGACAGAGCTAGACGAAGTCATCTACTACAGGAGAGGCCCAAGAAATAAAACCACTAGTCACCACATACAACCTTCAAGTCAGACCTCTACAACAGATCATTAAGGACCTACAGGCTATTCTAGGTGTGTCCAAACTGCGGCTTGGGAGCCACATGTGGCTCTTGAATGAAAAAGTGTGGCTCACGGAAGAATGTCAGCAAATCAATTGAGTAGGTTAAAGTATATGGCTATATGCCTCAGTGAGGCTCTTGAAGGTTTAATAATCAACGTGTGTGGCTCTTGAATTCCATAAGCTTGGCCACCCCTGGCCTATTCTAAAAGATGATCCCTCACTCTCTCAAGCCTTGGGAGACAGACTTCTCCTCACCTTCAGACACCCAGCCTTAAAAAGATACTCATCAGCAACTACAGATCTAACAACAGAAACTTTAAAGCAGGCACACACCCCTGCAACAAACCATGCTGCCAAGTCTGCCCACATATCTGCACAATAGATACCATCATAGCTCCTAATCAAGCCACCTACTCCATCAAAGGCTCATTTACTAATGTGATCTAT
Organism: Podocnemis expansa; assembly: GCA_007922195.1. Classification (NCBI taxonomy): domain Eukaryota; kingdom Metazoa; phylum Chordata; order Testudines; family Podocnemididae; genus Podocnemis; species Podocnemis expansa. Next base: position 1,798,053 of record ML682140.1, read on the forward strand.
GCCATCATGTGCCAGCAATGGCCCAACACCTTATACCTTGGACAAACAGGACAATCCCTGCACAAAAGAATAAGTGAACACAGAACTGACATCAGAAATCACAAGACAAAAAAAAAGTTGCTGAGCACTTCCATCTTTCTAATCGCTTGATAAATGATTTGTTAATGACTGTACTCAGAGACGTGACTGGGACATCAAGACTTCAAAGAGAAACAGCTGAACTGGAATTAATATGCGAATTAAATTGCATGAAAGCAGGATTGAATCAAGACTATGGGTTCTTTTCCCATTATAAAAGGTAATTTGACTTCAGCCTTCCCAGGGTTTGAACCTAACAACTGCTCTGATTTGCTGTTATTGTATGACCTGACTCCATGTTTTACACTCCCTTGCATTTATTTTCTTTCCATTTGGTAAGTTCCCTCATCTTCAAAGCATCTGACGAAGTGGGATTTTCTCCCACGAAAGCTCATGTGAAAATTAAATGTTAGTCTTTAAGTGCCACAAGACTCCTTGTTTTATTAATACTTATGAAGCAAATTAATCTATCATGGTCAGGAGAAACACAGATCATTTAATACATACCTACACTTTTGAAATCAGCACTTAGTATTAAGAATAATTGATTTGAATAATTGGTAGGCAGTGTTCCCAATGGGAGTTAAGTTGTGAATGCACAGTATGCATAGTGTGAGTGGGCAGTCACTAACAGAAAAGATTTCACAAGCATTGCACTTGCAGCTCTGATACAAGGTTTCTAACACTCATCACGCTTGCCCTGGGAGCAAATACTGTAACATATATATAGTTTAAACAGTCTTGGACAGCCATTGCTTTACAGATTGTTTAAAGAATTATTCGAAACCGAACATGTTCTGTTTCTACAAGTGACCAAACTCTACACTTGCTTTCTTAAGAAGGCATTGTACATACGAGTCAATCACCTGCCAATTATTTTTTTAAAAAAGTTCAATCCCAATAACTTATGCAGCAAAACTGTTTTAATCATTGATGTTTTTGTGTACCAAATATTAGCATGTCAGCCAGCCATCCTCCAGACTTCAGTCTAGCAAATGCGCTCACATGTAACTTTGTGGCTCCTACTTTGGCCTCAAGTCTTTCTTTGTCGTTTCAGGACTGTATCAATTGTACTATAACAGAAAGGTAATACATAGTAACTACAGATCTGTACAATGTTCCCTCTAAGCTGCGCTGGCGCACTGCAGTGCAGCCTGCCACAGCCGCCAGCACAGAGAAGGCTGCTGGCAGTGCACGGCCGGCAGCCAGAGCCCTTACACAGAGCTCCTGTGGAGCAGGGAGTTTTCAAAACTCCCACCCAGAGAAGCTCTAACAGCATGCCCAGAAAATCTGAGCATGCTCCGTAGTGCTTCTCTGCCCCAGGAGTTATGGCTGGGCCCTGCGGCTCCAGTCCAGCCCCAAAGTAAGTTTGTGGGGGCTGGGGGGGGCCCGCTGGGAGCGGGAGCGGGAGCGGGGGGGATGCTGCTGGGAGTGGGGGGGTGAGCGGGAGCGGGAGCAGGGGGATGCTGCCAGGAGCCGGGGGGGGTGAGCGGGAGTGGGGGGGATGCTGCTGGGAGCGGGGGGGGTGAGCGGGAGCATCAGCGGGAGCAGGGGGGATGCTGCCAGGAGTGGGGGGGTGAGCGGGAGTGGGGGGGGCTGCGCAGCAAGCCCTGTGGGGGGGGAGCGCAGTGAGCAACAGGAGTTGCTCAGCTGCCTGCTCCCCTTAGAGGAAACATTAGATCTGTACTCCTGTTTTTAGGAAAGGCATATGTGTCAGTTGTGGTATATTGAGAATACTGTGTTTTAGGTTGTACTTGATGTTGTAAGTACTACTTCATGAGAATGGGATGAAAGTACATGATGATTATTGACCTGCATTTAGATTTTACTATTGGGAAATATGCCTTGAATACCACTTTACGTGTGAGGCTAATGCAATTGCATGAGTGACATCCTTCAAAGCAGCTACCTCTAGCAACCACATTATAAAATTCCAAAACTTAAATTTTGATTGTTTTGTTGGTGTCTTCTGCAAGATCGTTTGATTGAGGATAGTATGGGCTGATGAAGGTACGCCGTATTTTAAATATTTTGCCGGAAATGTTGGTTCAGCTGAAAGGGAGAGGAAGTCCATGAAGTTATATAGGGAAGTTTGTCAAAAATTATGTTAAAAATAGACAATGTTGTTCAGTGCAAATGCATGGTATGACAAACTACATTTCACTGGATGTAACAAAACTAACATTTCCTGCAGATGTAAACAGCTATTTGGGTAACCAGAAAGTTAAGAATTTATGGGAGCTGAGTAGCTTGACCAAAAGCTGTGTTTTGAGAGACTTAAAGAACTTTTTGGCCAGGACAGTGGCAAATTGTCCACATTTCAGAAACAGTACCTGTTGAATTAAAGTCAGCTTAATCACATAATACCTGACAACATGATGAGTCTGTTGATGAATCAGTGCAAATAACATTAGGAAAACAGATATATACCTCATTATTAAATTCAGAACCACGATCTGTTAGACTGCAATACGGACAATCATAATGAGTTATGTGCCACTGTAGCCGCTGAGTAACTGGGAATTGCAAATGCTTCAACCCATCTTGTAAAGTAATCTGTTGCTGTAAGTATGGATCTGTTCCCTTTCTTTGTCTCAGGTAAGGGTCCTATTAAATCCATTCCAACCAATTCCAAAGGTGTGGAAACCTAGATGCAGGAGAATCCAGATATTAGAACAGAAACTCAGAGAACCATTTTTCAAAAGTAAAAGTAACATCTGATTGTAAAATCAGTGAAACATTGACCTGTATGCTTTTCAAGGTGGTATCCACATTCAGTTCCTTTACCACTTGGCAATCCATGCATTGGCCAACCTGTTTTGGAAGGAAAAATATACTACAATTAACCTTCTTTCTTTGAAAACTCAATTTCTAATTTGCAAGTGTTTTCATACTTTCATATAATATACATGATGTGGTATGTTACATGACTATAATAGTCTTTTTTGAATGATGAGTCAAAGAACTACATTAGATTTTTTTTCCAGTGATTACTTCTTTATTTTGCATTATAACATACCCAAGCAGCTTTGCCATTTGTCATCCCTGGCCAATAATGTCTGGCAGACACTGAAGATAATGTTTTGGGTATTCCCGGATGTTCACCAATTACACCGCTATGGTGACACCCAAAGAGCTGCTTGGCTTCCTTTATGGTATGTATTACTTGACACTTTGTTCCATTTGAAAAATGATACAATACATCTCCTGATATTGGAAAAAAATGTCCATCCATAAGTAATGAAATGTATGTTAGAAATTTATATATTGTCAACATGTCAGCACTGTATTCGTGTCCTGGACACATCCTATGCAAAAAGTAGAAAATGAAAATGATTTAGAGGGATCCTACATTTAATTTTTTATATGGTTTGGGTGAATTTTTCTGTTTGCGTAGCTCGATACATCACCAAGGAGATTTACTAACCTGTATAAGTTGAACAGTGAGTGTCAGCCCTGGAAATAAATTTCAAGGGAAACAAATTAAATGGAGGAAAAGTTACTTGCCTTCCAAAGCATATTTTGCACCAAGGCGATGCTGAGTAAATTTTTCTCCTTTTGTCATTTCTTCTGGGTATCTGTTGGTTCTTTTATATGCCAAAACCCAAGCAATTTTTTCCTCAAATGAATTTTGTCTGTTCTTCTCATAAGCAAAATGATAAAGGAAATGAACAACAGTTATACTGACATAATTTACCGAATTAATAAATCTTATATCTCTCACTAACAGCTATTGGTAAAGTATTTTTTAAAAATCATACATTAAAAAACTGGGGGAAAAAAAGGTGAGCATTCCAGCAATATAAATATTTTTCCTTTAGTTACACTGAAAAAGCATTGTTTTGTAATGGTTAGTAATTCACTGCCATTGTGAACTGATGGGTCCATGACTGAGGTGAGTGGGCAGGGGCTAATGAGACAGTGTGTTGGTGAATGAACATTCAGTTGCTCAAGCAGAGCCGTAACGTGGTGAGCTGTTGCCTGGGGCACGTTCTGATCGCAACACGCCCCTTGCCATTAGCAGCGCTTGGGGCTGACGCCCTGAAATGTGCCTTTTAAATGAGCCACTCTGGTGTGCCCGGGGCAAAGCCCCATTGGCCCTGCCATAGTTACAGCCCTGTGCTCAAGTAATGACTGAGGCCAGATTCCTCCCACCCCCCATACACACACACACACTGCACAGCTGCATACTTAAGCAGAAAGACTTGCTATTCTTTATTTGGACAGGATTCTGGTCTGGGTTTAAGCAGACAAACTGTCACACAGAGGCTGTTCTCACTATTGGGGATGAAGCCACCACAAGAAATGTCCTATGACTTTGTTGCCCATTGGCTCAGTGTGTCGACCTTGATTACTTTACGTATAAAATGGAAAGCTTCTCATTATCTGACATGTTGATGTTGTTCATACTTTACTGTGTATCTCTAGAAGGATTTTCAAGTCTAAAGAAGGTGAAAAAACAAGCCATGTAACATGCACTTCAAATCATAATATGAATAACACGCAAGGACAATGTTCCAGAAGCCTGTAACACTGTCTTACTGTACTGTATTGCATTTAGGTATGCAATTTTGTAAGGTATAGGGTACAACTGAACACTTTCGTTTAGTGTACTGTTTTTTCAATATAGTGAAATTACATTATGTACGTTTTTTTATGATTAATAATGAATGTGGCATTAACCACAATTGACCATCAAATTAAAGCTCCTTTTTTAGGATTATTTCCTTTTGGTGGTGGTGTTGGGTGTTCTAATACTGGACTGGTTGTATCACTCGTATCTGTATATAGAACTTGCTTCGACCTTCTGCTAATCACATCCCAGTGGTGCAAATGTTGAGGTACTAAAATTTCACAAGGATGGGGTTAAAAGTGCACCATCAGTCTCAAAGGAACACTTTTGTGTCCCTTAACTCAGCAGGCGGTGCTACACAGCAATTAACTACCTGCACCCTGACATGCAGGTAGACTATAGTGGGGTGGGGGGGGACAAGGAGCAATTTTAAACAGCTCCCCTTATGTGATCCTGGACTCAGTCAGCCAGTGTGAGAAAAGCACTTTTCAGCTCTCAGACATATAGCACACAGGATAACAGTGGGTTACTTACCTGTATCTGTCCTTCTTTGAGATGGGCTGCTCACATCATTCAGTTACACGTGTATACGTGCCACAGCACACCGTAGATCGGAAAGTCTTTAGCCTTAACGTGTCAGGTCAGGGCACACGCTCAACACCCCCTCTGTGCCACAGTGAGGTGATGGTGACCCTGACCCTCCCAGTCCTTTATTCCTTCATCAACTCCAGTTAGCGGGGACGGTGGGTGGGATCTGAATGTATGTGAGCACCCCATCTCAAAGGACACTTACTGGTAAGTAACCCACTGTTCTTCAAGTGCTGCTCATATCATTCAGCTGTGGGTGACTGCTACCCATATCTGAGGATGGTGGAAAGAGTTACAGCTTGTCCACATTGAGTACAGCTCTGCCCAACACGGCATCCTCTCTAACCTGCTGGACGGTAGCATAGTGCATGAAAGTATGCACCGATGACAACGTGGCTGCCTTGCAGATCTCCTGAATCGGGACCTTGGTGAGGAAAGCCATTGATGAAGCTTGCATGCTGGTAGAATGAGCCCTGACAGTCCCCAGGCGGGACGTATTTGACCTTCCATAGCAGTCTTTGATGCAACTTACTATCCATCTGGAAATACACTGTGATGACACCCGGAGACCTCTTTTACATTCTGCAACCGCCGCGAACAGTTGGGAGGTCTTGCGGAATGGGTGTGTGCGCTCAACATACATCAAGAGCACTCTCTTTACATCCAGAGTGTGCCACTTCCTCTGGTTCTCCATAACCTGAGTGTCTGGGAAAAATACTGGCAAACAAATGTCCTGATTAAGGTGAAAAGGGGAAACCACCTTAGGCAGGAAGAATGGGTGCAGACGTAGCACCACTTTGTCAGGAAAGAACCCCATATATGGATGTTCTGAGGAAAGAGACCCTTTTAGCCAAGGTAATCGCCACCAAGAAAGACACCTTCCAGGCAAGGACCAGTAAAGAACACGAGTCCAAGGGTTGGTAAGGAGGCTCCATTAGGCCATGGAACACCACATTAAGGTCCCATTGAGGGATGAGTTTATGGGGTTGTGGAAAGACTCTTTCACAACCTTTCAAAAATCTAGTGGAAGTGGGATGGGAGAAAGCAGGAACACCATCCACCTTCTTGTGAAAAGCTGAAATCATTGCTAGATGGAATCTCAGAGAGGAAAGAGAGAGGCCCTTGTCTTTAACATCCAGCAGGGAATCAAGGATTAGATACAAGGGGACGAGTATAGGCTTGACCCCTTTATCTCAAGCCCAGCAGGAGAACTGTCTCCATTTGGCTGTATATGTGGCCTTGGTGGATGGCCTTCTACTACCAACCAGCACCTTCCTGACCCTGTCTGAGCAGAGTCTTTCCCACTTGCTCAGCCATGGAGTCTCCAAGCAGTCAGATGCAGGAGACCAGGGTTCGGGTGCCACAGGTGCCCCGAGTCCTGTGTCAGGAAGTCCACCCACAGGGGAAGGCAGAGTGGAGCATCTATGGACAGGTCCTATAGGAGCAGGTACCAGTGTTGTCTGGGCCAATCTGGAGCTATCAATATCATGTTTGCTCCATCCATTTTGGTCTTCAAAAGGACCCTGTGTATCAACGGGACTGGTGGGAAGGCATACATTAGAGGGCCTGATCAGCTAAGGAGAAAGGCGTCTGTGAGAGAACCCTCCTCCCGACCCCTGAGAGACCAGAAGAATCAGGACTTGAGATTTTGGTGTGTCGCAAATAGGTCTACTCAGGGTGCTCCCACTTGTTTGTTAGGTGGGAGAACACCATGTTGTGGAGGGACCACTTGTGATGAGCTAGGGGGTTCCTGCTGAACAAATCTACCAGCTTTTTGTCCACTCCCGGAAGGTATACTGCCAACAGAGTGAAATTGTACCTCAGAGTCAATTCCCAGCATCTGCATGCCTCCCTGCAGAGAGCTGGGGAGTGGACACTCCCCTGTTGCTTCACGTACAACATGGCTGCTGTATTGTCCGTCAGGACTTGGACTGGCCTGCCGTCTATCCTGTCCAGAAAGGCCTTGCATGCAATCTGATGGCCTGCAGTTCCTTCACATTTATGTGAAGGAGGCTGTCTACAGGAGACCAAAGTCCTTGGGTGGAAAGTCCCCCCAGTATGTGGGCCCCCAACTTGAATCCAAGGTGTCAGTTATCAGTCTCACTGTAGGAACTGAGGCTTGGAAAGGGATCTCCCCAATAGCAAATAGAGGGTACCCCATATCGCTAGTGTACCCAGGATGTCTTGAGGAACCAACAGTACTTTGGGGGGGGGGTGTCTCTGCGAGTGGACCACCATGGACAACCAAACCTGAAAGGCTCTCATTCTCAAGCATGCTGTCTGTATCACAGAGATGGAGGCCGCTATGTGTCCGAGAAGCGGCAGGCAGCATCGGGCTGTGGTTGCTTGGGAGTTCTGCAGCTCCACAAAGATGGTGCAAATGGACTGAAATCTTGAGGAGGGCAGGGAATCCCTTCCTTTGCAGGAGTCTAGGAGAGCTCCTATAAACTCTAGACATTGGGACGGGCAGAGTTTTGACTTTTCTCGATTGATGCAGAGCCCCAGGTACCGGCACAGCTGACTTACCAGCCTGGTGCTGAGCTGTACCTGAGTTCTCAATCATCAAGTTATCAACCAATCATCTAGATAGGGGTAGATCTTATGCCCTGCCAGAGTAGAAAAGCAGTGACCAGTGCCATGCTCTTTGTGAACACCCTGGGGGCCAGGGAGAGCCTGAAGGGGAGTGATGTGAACTGAAAATGTTTCCCCCCCTCCATGAACCTTAAAAACTTTCTGTGGTAGGGACATATGGCTATATGAAAGTAAGCGTCCTTTGGATCAAGGGCTGCAAACCAATCCCTAGGAGTCAGAAATGAGACAATCTGTGACAGGGAGATCATACGGAACTTTATTTCCCGTGTGTGTTTGTTTAAGGCTCTGAGATCTAGGATGGGTCTCAGGTCTCTGTTCAATTTGGGGACCAGAAAATAACAGGAGTAAAACCCTTTCCCCTGGTCCAGCTTTGGGACCTTTTCTATAGCCCCAAGACAGAGTTCAACCTGGAAAAGTTTAAGAGGGGTGGGGTTTTGCAGAGCTTGTTCTAGAGCAGTGTATGAGGCATTTTGCTTTTTTTTCCCCAGTGGTTCTGCTGTCAAATGATAGAGCTGGCTGGATTTCTTTGAGGCTTCTTCCTTATTATGGAAATAGCTGTTTGTAGCTACTTGAGATTTAAGAGCTGAAATCACTGAGAAAGACAATCTTTTTCTGAGCTGAAATCACTGATAAGGAGCAGCAGATGGAGGTTGCAATAGCCAGCAGCAAGCTGGGTGGTGTGAGTGACTAGTGGGCAGAGCTAGTGATGAGCTGGGTGGTTTGAGTGACCAGTGAGTGGAGCTGGCAGGCAGTTGGCATGAAAAAAATGCTTTCTAAGTACCCTAGGATGGGTTGGGAGTCTAGTTAGTACTGATTCTACTGATCAGTGCTGATTTTGCTAATGGATTTACATTTACTGTTATGATATGTGGGATCATGTTGGAAAGTCTTGCATTAAGTCTTGTATGGTCTGTTACACGGTGTGGATTGTTAGGAACCTTGCTCTGTACTGATTTTCCAGATCAGTGCTGATTTCTGTCAGTTGGCCTTTTACATTCTGTTTCACTACTATTAAAAGTTCTGTATACTACACTCATCTTGTGCTTGCAAGTGGGAAAGCCTTACCCCTTTAGGGTGCCCAGGGAATGGTGCATGATTTCCCAGAAATCTGGGTAGGGGCTTGCATTGGCTGGTGGTGTTACATTATTTGGAATCCCCTAGATATAGAACCCGGCCCTCGTTCTGACAGCCTGCCCTGGCAGAAGGGTTACAACTGTAATGAAAGGAACATAAACCATTGGATAACAATATCTATAGTCTAAAAGGGGAAGGAAAGAACCAAACATTAAGAATATTAATAATCAAATTTTAAAAAGGGATGTACATTACTACACAGTTTTCATTGCAGTCCTGTAGAAATGTGTCACAGTTTGAATACAAATGACAGCTTTAAAGTAAGAGAAAAAGAGTTGGGGGAAGGGGTTCTGACACCACTCAGTGCAGCTCATGGGGTCCTAGCAAATACAGTGTTCCACTCAGGGTCTGGAGTGCTGAAGACAGAAAGCACGTCAGGATCAGCAAGGAGAACTGTGAGGTGAAGCTGTGTGATGCCCTGATGGTGTCTCTGACACAGCAGAACAGATTTTTAAGCTTTGTATTTGTAAGGAAGAAATAATAACATTAGGATTGTTTTGGGGGAAATAATAACTGAAGGAAATATATCAGAGTTGCTCTGTTTACATTGACAATTGAAAGTGATAATAAATGGCTATGGGTGTTATTTCAAAATAATGGTTATTTCAAATAACACTTTTGCCCTTCTCCTTCCCAGTGTGCCTTTCTTTTTGTATATATTGGGTGGGGGCAAGGCTCAGGAAGGGGGCCATGTTGCCACACCTCCCATGCTGCCCCTCTCCTGAAGCAAAAGAGCATGTCCACACATGGGGCATGCTATTTCACTTTGAGGGCTTCCCTTATTTCAAATTAACATTTTCTTATTTCGATTTGTTATTTCAAAATAAGGATTTTATTTTGAAACAACTCATTTTGAAATAACTTATTTCAAACTAACATTTAACATGTCAACAGAGTCTTTGTTACACAAAGAGGGCACCCAGGAGAGCACCCACGCCCAATTAAATGTTGTACTTAAAAAGAAAAGACTAGCAGGCTCTTATTCAGGGGGCTAAGGCAATATGTCACATTTCTTGTAAGTAAGCAAGGATAGAAAAAAGTACACACTCTCTCTCTCACTGGTAGTTCTGCAAGCTGGTGTGATATAATTACCAGTCCTTCCATGCATTGCTTGAGCCAGAAAAGTGTATAACTAGGGTGTGCACAAGGAGGGAGCCAGTCCTCTGTCAGTCACAGTCCAATGCTCCAAGATGACAGTTGAAGAATTAGACCCAAAGTTTTCATGTTCTTAACCATCTTTTTAACTTGCTGGCCCTCATGTAAATCTATGGTATTTGCTGTGTCATGTTGCCTCAGGGTTCCTATGAGATGATTGGTCACCAGTCACTTGAAGATTTGATTGTATTTTGATTTTTGTTTTTTGTTTTCTTTCTGGGATGGATCCCGTTTGCTTTAATGAGAGATGTGTGCATTGTTCATCCACTTAGATGGTACTTGTGGTTCATCAGGACAGGGTGGCAGCTGAGAACCCTGCCTTCACCCCCCCCCGACTTCCCCTCCCCACATTCTTCATTCACACTCCTTGTTCTCACATTTAAATGAACCTGCATGGCATATGCCTAAACCAGATTTCATCAAGTATACAAAACGGAGTACAATTTTTAAGCAGGAGTTCCAAAGTGACAATATGGAATCTCGCTGGCTATTACTTAAAACGTCAATTCCACATGGTCTCAAAATTAGTTTACTTATGACAGTAAAAGACATTTGCACGCCATTAAGTAACATATACTTTAAAGGTAAAGGCAATGCATTTTCTGTCTGTACCCCTGTAACTTCCTTAGTGGCAGATTTACTCAACCCTGTGAGGAAGCAAACACTGTCCTTTGTCTCTCCCAACACTTCGTTTTCTTTTTTGTTACTCACACTGCATTATAAGTATTAGGAAAGAAATGAAAGTAAACTGAGGTATGTTTAAATATTTCTCCCACACAGACCACCTAAAAATTACAGAAGGTCTTGCTTTGTAATCATTTCTATGAGCTTTGGATAAGAGTCCAAAAAAGAAATACTATATACCAGGGGTGGCCAAACTTATGGAACTCAAGAGCCGCACAAGTTGATTATTAAAACTTCAAGAGCCGCACTGAGACATATAACCACATATTTTTACCTACTCCAAAATTATTAAGCTTAAAATTCATTGCACACTTTAATTTTATCATAAAAATAGGACAAATATTGATCCACTAATGTCAGATTCTAATAAGTATTTAAGATTACCATGAAACTAGGCCTATACAGTAAAAATTTAGCTGTTGCTAGATGTAGAACACTACAGGCTTGTGTCAAGTTTTTGTTTTTGTTTTAAATCTGGACAGTAACTTGTCATTGCAGCTGGTAAAAGCTCTGAGATGCTGAGCTCTAAGTATTGCACAATGTTTTGAATTTCATTGTGGAATATGATGCTTCACAGCAGTAAGTTGTGCCAAAAATTACAAGTAATCTACCTTCAGTTTTAAACTTTTCTCCTTTGTATTTTCATTTCTTAGTATTCCACATCATGTTTATGACTTGTAAAACATTATTTTATTTTAACAACAAGTAAGCTGCATTAGGGCCTCTGAGAAAATCTAAACATGCTATGTCTTCTCTGACCATGTCACGTTTCTCTCCCCCACCCCGTTGCTGCTTCCCTGCCATCTCTTACCATGCTGCTGCTTCTCTGCTCTCCCCAGCCATGCCATACTTCTGCCTCCCACCCCATCCCAGCACCTGCCATGTCCCCTCTTCCCTGCCAATATTTCTGCCAGTAAACTTGTTCACTAAAATACTCATGGACAGTGAAGACAAACAGTCTGAGGACTCAGACACAATTAATTTTAAAATGAGAATAATAGTAAGGGAAAATACTGTTTTCATCTTAATCCTGTGAAGACATGCACACAGGGACACCTTTTCAACTGTTCAGAATCACAACATCAGTGAGAGTTTATGGGGACAGAAAGTGCAAGATTAGAGCCTGTTTCAGTAAGTGCTTTGGAGTCCATGCACAGAAGATACTATGGAAAAAATCCCATTGAGTTTATTCAGTTTGGGGTCAGGCCCTGTATAAATTTTAAATATCATTATTCGGTTTTTATAATATAAAGTAAAATCTTTATTGGTGAGAGATTTTTTTTCAGAAAGTATACAACACAATTTTCCGTCCTCAGCCCTTCACAACAATTACTCTTGTCTAATGGGCTCAGATACCCATAGAGCAGGGGTACTCAAATGGCGGCCCGCGGTCCACAATCCGGACCGCAAAGAGGTTTCCGGTGGACCGTGACAGTGGCCTATTTGCCCGTTTGAGTACCCCTGCTCTAAGGGCAGCTGAGCAACTTCTGTTGCTCG
>ML682140.1:1810753-1830047 GCA_007922195.1 Podocnemis expansa
ACTGATGTCTCAGGCACACTTGTTCAATGGACTTAAGGAATTTTTTTTCTAAAGCCAGTTTTCAGTAGTGGTGGTCTATCTTAAGTCTAAATCATTTTGCATGCTGAAAATGAACCATGATCCATAATAAGTACTTGTAGCATTCTTTAAATAGATGATTTTTTTTAATAACCTTTTGACAGTAGTCAGTAGTTTTGGATGTAACACTTGTGTCAATTTTCAGTCATTTCTGATGATTCTTATTTAATTCTTAAAATAGAAATACAAGAGAAATAATTTTGCATTATATTACAATATCTGGAAATGCCAGATGATTTTAAAAAAAGAAAATTAATTTACAATTGCTTTTCAGGTTTAAATGGCTAATTATCATCACTTATCTGTACTTCATTGTAGACTTATTTTTGATCAATTTATGTTGCTAGTTTTAAAAATATTTACCCAGAAAACAATATAAAAAAGAAAAGTATTTAAAAAATCATGCACTGATGTAATTAAAGACTGTATCATCACGCACACAGACAAGGAGGGTAGAATTAATATGGTGTGGGTAAACTGTAGTATCTGGCAGTTACTTGCTCTGCGTGCTTGCCTGTCCCTGCAGGCTCTCCCCATGCTGCCCCTCCCCTCCTGGCTCTTACCAAGCTGCTTTTTTCTGCCAGTGAGGCTCTCACAATGCGGCCCCTCCCCTGCAGGCTCTCTCAATGTGGCCCCTTGCCTCCCTTTCCCACTCTGACCAGGCTGATTTTTCCTTGCCCACTCTCACAGGGCTGCCCCTCCCCCAGCTCTGACCACGCTGCTTTTTCCCACAGCTCTCACAATGCTGCTCCTGCGCTGGCGGCCGGCTCTCCCCATGCTTCTCTGCTGTCCCTGACCACTGTAAATTTCTCGCCCCTAGCTCCTGCCACACCGCCCTTCCCTCCTGCACTCTTGCAGGAGCTGCAATTTTTCTTTAAAGAGCCGCAGTTTGGCCACGTCTGCTATATACCTTTACTTGGCTCAGTTAAATGAAAATCACTGAGAAAAGTTTGATAAGGTTTGATGTAGATGAAAGCTTACATTTGCATTACAGCATGCCTTGAGTAATCAGCAGCACATGTAGGAGACAGACAAAACCATGAGGTGCATTGGTTAGTGGCAATGAGTGCGACCCCCTTGCCACAAAAAGGCCACTGCTGTTACAAATTCATTGAAGACATAAGTTTTCATGGGAGAAAAATAACAGTTTGACGGAAGCTTGAGTTGGATCACTTCTGGAGTCACAGCTTAGGCCTGGTTTGGGCATCAGGTATCTGCAAGAAAAAGCTAGGAGTCTGGTGGCACTTAAAGACTAACAGAGAGTGGGAGAAAATCCCACTAGGTCAGACGCTTTGAAGAGGGGGAATTCACAGAATGGGATGAAATTAAATGCCTTCATTTCTTTTCATCCCATTCTGTAAATTCCCTCTCTTCAAAGCATCTCACCAAGTGGAATTTTCTCCAACAAAAGCTCATGTGAGAAATCAATCTGTTAAAGTGTCACAAGACTCTGAGCTTTTTTAGCCTAACATGGCAGCCACTTTGGAACACAGACAGCAAAAGTGTCATCTCGGGGGGGCATGGGTTTTCATACTTTTATACAATCATAGAACTGGAAAAGATGAAGGCTGTCATTCTGTTATACTACTTCATATGTAATAGTATTATAGAGGATAGAACTGGAATAGACCTTCTCTAAATCCAACCAGTTTGTAGCAAATAGAGACAGGACAGAAATTGTGTCAGTAAGGCACCAGGTCTCATATTCCATGGGAGGGACATCTACATCTCTAATGCTGGAATAACAGATTCCAACTCTGCCTTGACTTCCCCCTCTGTGAGTTAGCAAGTAGCACTCAGAACCACAGGAGTCTGGGTCATTTCATAGTGGACGTGCAGATCCCTACTTGAAACTCATAATACACAGGTGATAGTGTGAGTGTCTGTGTGTCTGCTTGTATCATAAGAAATCATTACTGTAAAATAAATATCATGCAAAAATATTCAATATTTATTGAAATATAGCAAGATTGTTATAACAGACAGTAAAACATAACAGTGTAATCGCATCCACATATGAAAAAGGACTAACTGTAGCAAAAGGGAATCTTCATTGGTGGAACAAAGTCTCGACAGCAGGACAGGCAATCAGGCAATCTGGAACAACTGAACAAAAGACTCTTGTGTTATAAAAGTTTAAGCTGTGGGAATTAATGTAACACCCACATGGCCAGATAGAATCTGCCTTGCAGGTGGCTCTGACCAGAGAAAGGGTGTGAATGAGAACACAGCAAGGAGAGCCCCTTTGCCCCAGGGGCACCTGTTCCAGACCCCCAGAGTGACCACACACACACTGGGATAGCACAGGGATTATGGGAATGGGGAAGGTTTATTTACAGAGGTGCAAAGGGGAAACCAACGGGCGAGATGGGGCAGCAGTGACACAGAGTAACAGCTAACACAGGGCCCTGCAAGGCCCAACAATAGAGCAGGCTGGAGGCAGACGTGAGCTCTGTATCTGCACCATGAGTTCAGGAGTCCCAGCACAGTTCCAGTCCAGACTTCAGTCCAGCAACTCCTAGTCTTCGGCGCCAGCACTTTCCCAGCAGAAGAAAACCCTCTGATGCCTCTTCTGCCGCTCTCTGCGAACCCAGGGTGGCCCCCTCCCCACTTAACTAACTACAACCTCCCCCCTGAGTCCCAGGTGCAGTACTCACAGCCCCACAGCTCCAGCTGGCCGGTCACTGGATGCTGCTCTGTCCTTGGGCGACTCTCCCCAGCACAGTGTCCTTCTGTGGGTACTGGCCTGGCATCCCAGGTCAGGCGCTCTGTCTTCCCTGGCTTCAGGCAGGGCCTCTCCCTCTCTTCCTTCCCAGGCCTCTCGCTGCAGCCCCAGCCCCCCTCCTCAGCTCCACAAACCCTCTCCCACAGGGCACAGATTTAAAGGAACCACGGCCCTTAAAATCCCAGGGGGGTTACATTAAAAACCACAATGGGTGTGTTCACACAGCAGTCTTATTTTGAAACAACAGAGGTTGTCTCGAAATAAGAAATGCCATGTTCACACGATGTACCGTTGTTTCAAAACAAGGGGTTCCGTTGTTTCGAAACAACGGCGTTGTTTCAAAACAACTTAAACCCCATTTGGTGATGAAACAATGTTGTTTCAAAACAACTGTTTCAAAACAATCCCGTCAGAACATGTTATTTTGAAACGATGGTGACTCGTTTAAAAATAACAGTTGTCCGAACATGCTATTTTGCTTTCAGCTTTTTTCCTTAATTTGAATTAACATTTTCTTAATTTGAATTAACTTATTTCGAAAAAATGCCTTATTTCGAAAACAACTTGTATCGAAATAACCCCCTGTGCGTGAACATAGCCAATGAGAAACACATGAGAGAAACAAGCAATGATGGCTTAAGATATTGGGATGCCTGTGTCTTTAAGAGGACAGCTGCCTTTTGCAAGCCAGTATGAAACCCACAGCTCAGTGTCTCAGTAAAACACTTTACCCTGTAAGTGGGAAACCAATAAAGCCCCCCCCCATTTTTGTAGTCAGGGGAGAGGACTGTCACTGTGGGGTCACTATAGCACCCTCTGTATTGTGACTTTGTGCCACTAGTCTAAGATCTGGCAGCTCTCAGCCCAGGGCTGGACACTGGGTCTGCCCCCCTCACCTGATTTGTCTCCTTGCACCACTCCTGCCCCTGCCCCAGTGTGCCCAGTCCCCCCAGGCCAGTCACATTCCACCCCCTACTCACACCCTGCCCAGCCCCCACACCAAACTCATCCCTTTTGCTCTACCTTGAACCCCTGTAAAAAGAGAAAGCAAAAACTGACAGCAAGTAAAGGGAGAAGGATTGTTAACCTCACAAGAAAAGCAACAGGGAACTTCACTGAGCATGTGCAAAAGAGCCAAGGCAACACAAACTGATGCACCACAGTCACTACACAAGTGCAGGGGCCCCACAACCCCTAGGGACAGCCCCACTAGCAGCTGAATAAACAAAGTGAGGCACAGGCACTTAGGTAGCTGACTGTGAGTCACAGTGGATAGTCAATCATAGCCACAGACAAGTGGCAGCCTGAAGTGAAACTGAAAGAGTGCTGCTGGGCTGAGCAGGACAGGAAGCTCTATCACTGCCTGTCTTCTCAGCAAAGAAGTAGTAAACAGCATCAGTGTCTTGTAGGAAAGGCCCAGCAGAGCTTCCCCTGCCTAACATACCCACCAGCCATGGGAGGGAGCGCTTCTGTCCCCCCTGAACCTCCAGCTCAGACTGTGTCCCAGGAGAGCCTGCGCCTCTGGCAGGCAGTGGAAAGAACCAGAACTGTGCAGGAGCAGCCAGCCACTTTCCGCGTTTTAATGAAAGAAAAAGAAGAACCTGCACCAAAGTTTGTTCAAAGAAAGGATGATATCACAGGTGAGTGTGGGCAGTATTTGCATGTTTCTGCATGATAACTTAGGTTAAGTCTTTCTCTGTTTGTTGAAAACACACTAGGAGTGATGAGAGGGATTTACTGCACCAGTTTGAATGAGAATTGGAGCTTATATAACTAGACATTAGAGCCATTTTGAGGCAGGACAGCAAAGCTGATATTTAAAATCATTTGGTTACCTTAGCGTGAAACCTGCTGTTTGGTGAGTTTACTCCTTTAAGGTTCCTTTTCAGCATACATTGCTCACTATGAGAAGCAAATGGTGGGTGCACGTGGAATTCATGGCATCTCTTCTCCCACTTCTCTGGGGTGTCTTGAGAGAGGAATGGTAGGGAAAGGGGTGGGCATTAGGGGGAGCAGAGCTAAGAGCTGTGCTCGTCAGGGGAGGGTCTCAGTAGCTTGGTATGGGCTGAAGCAGAGAAGGGATTTGGCTTTGGGGCATATGTAAGGTGGGAGGCTGCCAGGAGCCAGCTGCACTGGGCCTGAGACTGAGGGGTGCCAGCTAAGCTGGGAACTGGGAAACCAGCTCACAGGGGGCCCCACCCTAGCTTAGGTGCAGCCAGGATTTGTGAATTGCCTGATCTGCCTGGCTGGGGTAGGAAATTTCCTCAGCACTGCAGTATGTTAAGTAAGAGTGGGAACCAGAGGGCTCCTTGATGGGTGTAATGAAGAAAAGCAGTAGGTTAAACTGCCTTGGTTAATTTTCACTGACTTTGTACCACTTTGTCTTTTAAATTAAGTTTAGATTTAAAAATAAAACAACAAAACTGAAAGACAAAAAACCCATGCTATTAGTTGCAAATATTAGTGCCCTGTTTGTTTTGGGGAGGATTTTTAAATGCTATTCTGCTTGCCAGAGTTTTGTGGAATCCAAACCTTTAATTTGTTATAGTTGGCAACCAGAGAAAGTAGTATGCTACCGTGAAGAAGTCTATACATTTTATGTAAGGCTATCACAGAACTATTATGGAAAAGGATAACTATCCTTTTATGTGAGGCTGTCATAGAACTATTACGGAAAAGGGTAAGTATCCTTTTAAGGAAGATTGTGAATTTTGTTTCTCAGGCTCACCTTTATTAATAGTCTTAAATTACTATTATTTTTGTACTGTTATTGAACTTCAAAATATTCTTGGGGCCATGTGTTCCTTCATTGTAAGGTTTCTCTTGGCTCTGGGGGATGAACTCAGTTTATGTTAGGGAAGATGAGTTATGGTCAAGGTTGCCAGATGTCAGGCAAAAGGACACGTCCTCCTTTTTACCTTCACGTCCTCTGTCCGGCAGGCATTTTAAAAAAACAGGATTTTGTCTGGCTTTTTACTTACAGAGGTTAAAGTATGCTGGAATGCCCCAGAACACCCTATTTTTAGGAGGAAGCATTCCAGAGCACCCTAAAAACAGAAGAATATTACATTAATACAACATTTTCTCCATGAGTCCTCCAGTGTCGTCCTCTCGTACTTCCCTGTCCTCCTTTCCATGCTTTGGTTTCTGATAATCCTAGTTATGGTAGGGAAAATTTAAAGTGACCTAAGAAAGGAAAAAAACCAAGAGGGTGTTGGCTGAACACAAGTTGTTTGTTTGTTTGTTTGTTTGTTTGTTTGTTTAAGGGAAGCTGTACATAAGAAGAGTACTTAGTGTAAATTATGACTCAAATATTTCAATTCAGTGCTAGAATTTTTTGAGCAAGATTCTAATGAAATTGGACACTTTTATGGGTAACACTAATATAGAAAAATAAGTAAGGAGTCTTGTGGCACTTAAAGACTAACAGATTTATTTATCGCATGAGCTTTCATGGGAGAATATCCCACTTTGTCAGATGCTTTGAAGAGGGAGAGCTTACAGAATAGGATGAAAATAAATGCAGGGGAGTGTAAGACATGGGATCAGGTCATACTGTAACAGCAAATCAGAGTATGATCTTATCCCATGTCTTATACTCCCCTGCATTTATTTTTATCCTGTTCTGTAAGCTCTCCCTCTTCAAAGCATCTGACAAAGTGGGATATTCTCCCACAAAAGCTCACACAATAAATAAATCTGTTAGGCTATGTCCACACGCAGGGCGTTGTTTCAAAATAAGTTATTTCAAAACCACTTAATTTGAAATAACCAAAATCCAATTCGAAATAAGGGAAAAGCTGGAATCAAAATAGCATCTCCAAACAGAGGACTTGCTATTTCACTTCAGGGGAAGGGCACCATGGGAGGTGTGGCAACATGGCCACCTCCCTGGGCCATGTCGGTGGCCATGTTGCCAGCCAATCCTATAAAAGCTGGCACCAACCTCACTTCCCTGTCCATTCTGGCTAGCAGGACTCTGCAAGCAACAGACATGGATGCTCCCTGGGTGCCTAACCAGCGCCGTGCAACAAACAGACCCTCTGCCCACCTGCAGAGTGTCCTCCTGATGTGGGACACTCTGCTTGCAGACCCAGATGATGCCCAGCCTGTGCGCAAGGCCATCATCCAGCTGGGCTGCAGAGCAGAGCTACTTCCTCTGCCCCCTTCTGTGCCTCGCCAGGTCTGGGCCTGGGAGACCAGCCCAGACTGGTGGGAGCGGGTAGTGCTGCAGACCTGGGGGGACAACCGATGGTGGAGGAACTTCTGCATGAGCAGGGCCAGCTTCAACCTCCTGCTCGCAGAACTCGCCCCGCTGCTGCGCCGAAGGGACACCACCATGAGGCCTGCTATCCCTGTTGACAAAAGAGTGGCCATCGCTCTGTGGAAGATGGCCACTCCGGAGTCACACAGGTCCATGGCGCACCTGTTTGGAATCGGGAGGTCCACCACTGGCAACATTCTGTTGGAGGTCACCAGGGCCATCAACCGGATCCTGCTGTGATGCCTTGTCACCCAAGGGGAGCTGCAGGACACCACTGCCAGCATGGCCACACTGGGCTTTCCCAATGGTGTGGGGATCCTGGACACAATGCACATCACCATGCGAGCCCCAGAACGCAGAGCCGTGGAGTACAGAAACCGCAAGGGGCACCATTCTATCATCCTGCAGGCCCTTGTGGACCACCAGGGCATTGTTCAAAATTGTTATGTGGGATGGCCAGGGAGGGCCCATGATGCCAGGGTCCTCCGTAACTCTGCCCTGTACTGGGGCATGGAGGCGGGCACCTTCTTCCCCCCGCATAACATCAATGTTGGGGGAGCAGAGGTGCCCGTCCTCATTGTGGCAGATGCGGCCTGTGCCCTCCGCGCATGGCTCATGTGGCCATACGCAGGGCCCCTTGATCCCCAATGGCAGATCTTCAACTGCCGGCTGAGCCACTGCCACCAGCTGGTCGAGCGGGCATTTGGCCACCTCAAGGCACGCTGGAGGTGCCTCCTTACACGCCTCCACCTTGCGGAGAGGACAATGCCACAGGTCATCAGTGCATGCGTGGCCCTGCACAACTTCTGTGAGCTGCGGGGCGAGATCATTGCTGCAGCCTGGGAAGCTGAGGCACAACTCCTCGCTGGGGCCTGTGAGGAACCCAGACCTGTGCCCACACGGGAGCAGCCATCACAGAGAGCTGTGACAGTTCAGGATGCACTGATGAACACATTTGCCATGGAGGAACTCTGAGGGCCAGGCCTGCCCTGCCCCACACCACCCTCTCCCCCTTTCTCCCACAGCCAGCCCCCACCCATCTACTCGCACTGTGAACTACCCCCCATAAAACCACTCACAACTAAGAATACGTTTCAAACTATTTATTTAACAAAACAGGGGTTGGGGCAGGGAGGGGCTGGGGAGGGTTAGGGAATGGGAAGATGTGGGGGGAGTCTTGGTGGAGGGTCAGCAACTTGGAAGGGGGAGATTGGGGGAGTCTGGGTGGTAGGGAAGCCCTTAGGTGGGGCCTGTGGGGGGGGTCTGGGGGTGGTGGTGTTCGCCGCCCCTGCCTACGGCCACCCTGGGTCTGGGGTTGCCACCGGGGAAGGCCAGGCGGAGGACCCCCTGCAGCTGCTGGAGGGGCCATCTGCTCCACCACTGGTGGAGGCTACTGGCAATGGCCTCGACTGCGGTGGGCAGGCAGTCACAGAGGTGCTCTAAGGCCTGTGCCTGGCACTTGCTGGCCTGCACCTAGCGCTCCAGGGTGGCGACCACCCAGTCATCTGAAGCTGCTGCATGCTGCAGCAGGCAGAGGGCAGAGTCTTGGCGCCTGGCTTGGTCCTGGTGCCAGGCCTAGGTGGATGTCTCAGTCTGGTCCCCCAGCTCCTCTAGGATCTCCCCGCGCGTCCGGGGGGCCCTTCTCCTCCTCCGTGGCGGTCTCAGGCTGCCACATCAGGACAGCAGTGGTGCACAGCAGGCAGCTGGACAACCTGCTGGAGGGCAGCAGAAAACACAGTTGGCCCCTGCTACCTGCTAGCCTTGTCTGTGTGCAGCCTTTCTGCAGCACACACCTCTGCCCTGGCTGTCAGCAGGACTCAGGATCCTGTGGGACATTGCCCTGGCATAGGGCTACCGGATCCCAAAGCCTGGAATGGAGGCCAAGGAAGTACGAAAAGGAGGACATTGGAGGACACATGGGAGAAAATGTAGTATGCATGTAATATTCTTTGGTGTTTAGGGGGTCCTGGAACACTTTCCCGTACAAATAAGTATTCTATGGCATTCCAGGATACTTCAACCCCTATAGTAAAAAGCCTGACACAATCCTGTGTTTTAAACTGCCTTCCAGACAGAGAATGTTAGGATACACAGAAGAACACAAAGGTAAAGAGAGGACCATGTTCTCCTTTTGCCTGACATCTGATAACCATACCCTGGAGGCACACACACTAGTGGTGCCCACAATGGTGAGCTGGACTCACCCACGCCTTGCTGTACGGGGTCTCTCAAGGGCACTTGCCCGTGGTGTGCCCTGCCTGTTCTCCACCCTGCCCAAGATGCAGCTGCGTCTTTGACACCCAGCCCCTGTTAACCACCCCCAGGCACATAGGGGCCTGTGACCCTGGTGCCACCTGTCTCTTGGGTACCCGTGACCATGGGAGGGCCTCTGCACCCGCTGACCCTATGCCCTAGCTGCCCCAGTGCCCAGCCCTGTACGCCCTCGCTACCTGTGACCTGGACAGGCCCAGCCATGTGTGCTTCTGTGGGAGAGGAAGACTCACCCACAGGGGCTCCAGAGGTCTGGCACGATGTCCCCGTGTCCGTCTCCGAGTCCCCAGGGGCCGTGATGGTCTCAGGCCCCTGCTCCTCCGCGCTGCTCTCTGCATTGGGGCCAGGGAACAGCTCAGGGGTCCCTGGTGTGGCCTCTGCTGCTGGTGGCGGTGCGGCAGAAGGCTGCCCAATGGAGACTTCGGACCCTGTGTCCGTTGCCTCAGGGCCGGAGGAGGAGCTGTGGTGTGCCCTGGTGTCCACAGCCTTGGCGGGCAGGCCACTGGGCTCTGGCCCCAGGAAGGCATGGAGCTCGTCATAGAAAGGGCAGGTGGCACTGCTACCTGGAGCTCCCGTGCGTCCCTGATCTGGGCGTGGTTCTGCCTGAGGGCCTTTATTTTGGAGCGCACCTGCTCCATGGTGCGCTCATGGCCCTCAGCGGACAGCACCTCAGCAATGTCCGCGTATATGTCCCAGTTTCAGTGGCTCGCCCGGAACCGGCACAGGATGTCCTCCCTCCTCCAGATGCTGAGGATGCAGTGGACCTCCTCAGCAGTCCAGATGGGGGCACAGCATCACCCCCTGGGGCACTGGTGCCGTGCCACGTGCTGCCATGCCTGAACAGGGCTGTCAGCACGCTGGCAGGCACACACGGGAAGGGACTTCCTGTTTTCCTTGGGTTCTGTGCACCCTGGGAAGAAGGTCAGGACAGTTATTTCAAAACAACGCTTGTTTCGAAATAACATGTCTGAACGACGGTTATTTTGAAACGACTCGTTTCGAAATAACTGTAGTTTTGAAACAGCATGTCCCAACAGCGTTATTTTGAAACAACTCATTTCGAAATAAGCGTCATTTCGAAACGGAAGGGGTTTAAGCCGTTTCAAAATGATGGCTCTTGTTTCGAAATGACGGAGCCCCTTGTTTCGAAACAAGAAAAGTGTGGACATTTGTGTGGACATTTGGCTTTTTATTTTGAAACAACCAGTGTTGTTTTTAAATAAAAGCCTCATGTGGACAGACCCTTAGTCTTTAAGTGCCACAAGACTCCTTACTTTGTTTGCTTTACTAGACTAACACAGCTGCTCCTTTGGAATTTGACTAATATAGAAAGGGGTTATAGTTGATCCAAAAAGAATTTGTTAAAGAGGGCATATTCAACCTCCATGCTTCAAGGATTGATCCATTTTGTACCTATTGGAGGTTGTTTGTGGAGATTACCCCACTTCTGTGTCCCTCAGTGTTGGTGACATTTTCCTCTTGTACATCTGGCTCTGGGGTCAATGTAAAGGCAGGACACTGGAGCTATTGCCAAATGCTTTGTTTCAGTTCTCTGTGTATCCAAAGACACACTGATGTTTAATAAGTAATAGATTTTAATTGCTTTCTGTTTGAGGGGGGCCTCAAATTTCTTTGAAAGTCAGTGTTTAACACTTAATATTAAATTAAGACTTACACTGACAAAGCTAAAATGAAATGAATATTTTGTGTGTAGGACCATTACATTTTGTATTTTTTCCAGTACTGAAGGCAGTTGTTCTTCTTCAAGCACCGCTCGGATTCATTCAGAAATAGCTGTCTCCATGCCAGAGCGCCTGATTGGTTGGAACTTTTTGCCCTAGCCTGTCAGAAGAGGGCAGGTGGCCACTGCCCCCCATGCCACCCCATGGCTATATATGTGGCCGCTGCCTGGCTCCTCCCCAGTTTCATTTCTTCTGCCTTTGCATCGGTTGTGGAACTGGCCGCTTCTTCTGCTCCTGTCCTTTGTCCGCTTTATGAGCTTTTTGCCCGACTGGGAGCACCTATTTGTGGACTTAGTTCCACCAAAGAAGGTCTCCCCTCTCGAGCCGGAACATTGTGTTACTCCATCGTCTGCCATGCTGGGGTTCAAACCCTGTACTGAATTTGGCAAGGCCTTCCCACCGGACAATCTCCATGACAAGTGCCTCCAGTACCTGGGCCAAAGCCACATGGTCACCACATGCTCCATCTGTCTGTTCGTCAAGCCAAGGACAATCAAGGACAGCAAGCAAAGGCACTGTGCCCTGGCCTCTGAGCAGGCTCAGCACTCTTCTCCCAAGGCTTCGGGACCTCCTGCAGCACCACGTGCCAGTTCGGCATTGGAACCCACCCAGCACCATGCCGATAGGGGCCGCAGGACAAGCTCGATACCGACCTCAGTACCGCAACACCGACACAGCTCCACATCTCCAACATGGGGCTCTTTCCAGGACCAGTCGCACTCAACCCTGGTACTGCAGCACCAACATAGCCCCACGTCTTTGACGGGGGCTCTCCCCGGGACCAGTCAGGGTCAGCGCTGATCCCAACAACCCCAGAGGCAGTGGAGGCTGCCAGAGCGCTCAACTTGCTGCCTACACCTCCCTTCCCAGTGCTGGTTAGAAGGGGCAAGGCGGCCTTCATGTTGAGGGCCTGGGCCCAGCACAAGTGGCACCGCTCTCCTTCCCTGCCACCGGGCCTGGGCTCCGAAGCTCCAAAGCCCATCACCCCCTTGGGTCCCAGTATCATGGAGCCATCCCCTCGGCAGCATATCACCCTGCCATCTCCGGTACTGCCCTGTGGGTCCTGAGATGCTTCCCCCTGTTCCATCCCAGGGGTAGGGGCTTCAAAGGGCTCTAAACAGCCTCAGCACCAGGTGTTGGTGCCATCACCCTTCTGGTGCTGCCCTCACAAATGGTCACTGCAGTCTGGAGCCTGTCTAGGGACTCAGGCCTTTGATAACTTGCCCTCAGGCCCCATGCCAGCAATGAAACCCCTACACTTGCTACTACCAGCTGGTTCACAGTGTGGTGAATGACTTGCTGAGGGGTCACACCAACTGGGCCACCACCTCGTTTCTGCTTACCCTAACAAACAATGGCTCCTTTTCCTTCTCTGGGCTGGTCATTCATAGCCGAACACGGGGTCTCTTTGACGAGGTGGACCAGTATTACTTTCCCCTCCTCTTTCTCCCCAACTCTAATGTGCCATTCCCTCCCACTCAAATCAGGGGCTCTCAGGTCACGGCATTAGAGGAGATGAGGTAATAATACTGATGTCCCTCTCCCACCCCTTCGTCACTCAGTCAGAGTTGAACACTCTCGTCCCTCTGGCTTCCCCACCAAACTCTCAGTCAAAGCTGTCTAGTCAGTTCACCGGGCAGGCAAGACGTCTTAGAGGACTTTCCTTCTGCCCCACAACTGCCACACATAAGATTAAATTCTGCAGTGACCTAGAGACCTACTTTCATTGTCTAAGACTCAAAGAATATTTCCATAAGACCACAGATCAATGCACTGACACACAGATGCCTTCCTCCAAACACTACAAGAAGAAATATTCTTCATGGACTCCTCCAGAAGGCCGAAATGAGAGACTTGACTTCTATATTGATTGCTTCTGCCACCGTACCAAGGCTGAAATCATGGACAAACAACATCCTTTACATCATAACCTCAGCCCTGCAGAACGCAATGCCATCCACAGCCTCAAAAACAACTCTGACATTATCATTAAGGAGGCTGACAAAGGAGGTGCAGTTGTCATCATGAATAAATAAGATTATGACCAGGAGGCTTATAAACAACTCTCCAACACAACCTTCTACAGACCACTTTCCTCTGCCCCCACTGAGGAATACCAAAAGGAATTACAACGCCTACTCAAGAAACTCCCTAAGACAGCACAAGAACATATAGAGACAGAAACACCACCAGAACCACGGCCAGGGATGTTCTATCTATTACCCAAAATCCATAAAAAAGGAAACCCTGGACGCCCCATCATCTCAGGCATTGGCACTCTTACTGCCGGCCTATCTGGCTATGTGGACTCCCTCCTCAGACCCTATGTTATCAACATCCCCAGCTATCTTCAAGACACCACAGACTTCCTGAGGAAAATACAGTCCATTGGAGAACTTCCTGAAAACACCATTCTGGCTGCTATGAATGTAGAAGCTCTTTACACCAACATCCCACAGAAGGATGGATTACAAGCTATTAGAAGAACCATCCCAGATGATGACACAGCACAGCTCGTGACTGTACTTTGCGACTTTGTACTCACCCACAGCCACTTCAGATTTGAGGATCATTTATATCTCCAAATCAGTGGCACTACTATGGGCACCCGCATGGCCCCACAATATGCCAACATCTTTATGGGCAACTTAGAACAACGTTTCCTCAAGTCTCATCCCAAGACACCTCTTCTTTACCTGCGCTACACTGATGACATCTTTATCATCTGGACACATGGCAGGGATGCTCTTGAAGATTTTCACAGAGATTTCAATAATTTCCACGACACCATCAAATTGAGCCTGGAATACTCCACACAGGAGATCCACTTTCTTGACACTACAGTACAAATCAGGGATAGACGCATCACCACCACCCTATACCGAAAACCTACTGATCGGTATAGTTACCTACATCCTTCGAGCTTCCATCCTAAACACACCACACGATCCATTGTCTACAGCCAAGCCCTAAGATATAACCGCATCTGCTCTGATCCCTCAGACAGAGACAGACAGACATCTTGAGGATCTCTAGCAAGCATTCTTGAAACTACAGTACCCACCTGGGGAAGTAAGAAAACAAATTGACAGAGCTAGACGGGTTCCCCGATGTCATCTACTACAGGAGAGACCCAAGAAAGAAAGAGCAGCAGAACACCACTAGTTACCACATACAATCCTCAAGTCAGACCTCTGCAACAGATCATTAAGGACCTACAGCCTATTCTAAAAGATGATCCCTCTCTATCTCAAGCATTAGGAGACAGACCACTCCTTGCTTATAGGCAGCCCCCTAATCTTAAACAGATACTCACCAGCAACTACAGATCTAACAACAGGAACATTGAAACAGGCACACACCCCTGCAAAAAACCACGCTGCCAAGTCTGCCCACATATCTGCACAACAGACACCATCATAGGTCCTAATCAAGCCTGCTACTCCATCAAAGGCTCATTTACCTGCTCATCTACTAACGTGGTCTATGCCATCATGTGCAAGAAATGCCCCAACACCTTATACATTGGACAAACAGGATGATTGCTCCGTAAGAGACTGAATGAACACAGAGCTGATATCAGAAATCAAAGAACAAAAAAAACAGTTGCTGAGCACTTCCATCTTCCTAATCACTCGATGACAGATTTGTTAACAACTGTTGTTAGAGATGTAGCTGGGACATCAAGACTTCAAAGAGAAACAGCTGAACTCGAATTAATATGCAAGCTAAATTCTGTGAAAGCAGGACTTAATCGAAACTATGGGTTCTTTTCCCATTACAAAGGGTAATTTGACTTCAGGCTTCCCATGGTTACTGTTACTTTATGACCTGATCCTATGTTTTACAACCCCTTGCATTTAGTTTCATTCCTTTCTGTAAGTTCACCCATCTTCGAAGCATCTGAGGAAGTGGGATCTTCTCCCACGAAAGCTCATGCAAAAAATAAATCTGTTAGTCTGAAAGTGCCACACAACTCCTTGTTGTTTTTTTATCCTTAGAGTCAAGGGTCCAAGACTGGTGAAGGGCACCACTGGCTGGGCTCCACAGGTATGGTCTGCAGACGATTGCCGAAGGTGGGGTACTAGTCTTGCCCCAGCCATCACCTTATCTAACCAGGGGGGTCCCTCTCGTAGCTCTTCCCCTCGGGATGGCCATGGCACCGTGGTCATCCCGGCCCAGCTCCAGGACAGCCCTGTTCGGGTGTCCCGTGGGTACAACTCCCTCTTCCTCATCACCCTCTGAGGGTTCTCTAGCCCTACTAGTCACTACTTGGTTTTATGCTTCCATCCTGGGCGACTTCTAGGGGGTTTCTCTCACTGGATAGACCTCATATGATGCCCATCCTGAGATTCCGACCAGCTACTGGGAATTTGGGAGCTAGCTGTCCCCTGATAGAATTCATTCTCAGGGTAAGATCTAATGACAACAGTAGCACATTTGTAATAGATGCTTCAGATAAATTGGAAGTCTCTTTGAGGAGATGACAGGATGTGCACTTTTGGGGTGCCGGACCTTTGCTCTGTTCCCACGGAGGATGCTGCTTCCTCCTCCCGTATATCCCATTTTCTCCCTAGGGGCCTTTCCAGTAGTATGAGGTCACATGAGCCAATGGGAGCCTAATCCCATAGGCCAGGGAGATCTAGCACCCAGAACTATTGTATTTATGTGCCTACTCTCGGGTGTCACTTCATTTCAATTAGCTTCTCACCCTTATACGCCTTCAGCTGTTCACTACCTGCTGAATTCAAGGAAAAAAAGGGGAAATAACGGTATCACTTCTTTGTGCCTTAACAAAGTTATCAATACTGACAGTCCTCTTCAACAGGGACTGCCACAGCATCATTGGTATGCTCACATAGGCCTGGGATATATTCATCAGGCTCACAGGAAGTTCCTTTCCTGGTCTGCCTTGTATGGGACCATTGGGTGAGTTAGGCACCTTCCCTTCCCTATGCCGATCTGGGTGCTTCCCTCTCAAATGTGCTGTAACAGGTTGTCAGCTGCTGCCTCCAGCTGTTCGTGCTTTTCTCTTCCTACCTAGGATGAAGTAACTCTCCTAGTCCCTACCCGCCCCGGTAGTCCATCACTTCTTCAGACGCCAAGCACGCCAGATCCATGTTCTCATCAGGCTCATGGGCTGCAAGTGCTTTACACTGCCAGACCGAGGGAAACACGGTCTACCTCCCCTCCACTGCTTATTGCAGTGTCGGTACCCCCCACTCCCACCCCAACAACCCTATTGTCTCCTGAATTTCCCTATAGGAGGTATGTTAACTCATGTTGCTGCCAGAATTCTAACCCCTCTGACTGTCTCATGCCTCTGCCAATACGCTCTTAGGCAGAGCAGTTAGAGTCATATTTCTTGACTATAGCCATGATGTGTTCGTATCATGTTTATGCGTACGGTGACCTCAGGCCCTCCCGCACAAGCACGGCAATTGGTGCTTGGACAAACTGGACCTACTTCTCTCCACTGGGTTAGGTCCTGCAATCCCAGGTTACCCTTGCCTGGATGACGTTCCTTAGGTTGACTCCTTAGACCTTGAGGACCTTGCTCGTTGGACAGCTACCCAAGTCGGAGATATGCTGTGCTGAAGGCAGAAGAACCAGCTCCACCCACCATCCATCAGCTTGGCTAGCAGTCATTTATTACTGAATGTATCCGAGCAGTGCTCGAAGAAGGACGCTGGGTTACTTACCAGTAACCGTCCTGCTTTGAGATGGGCTGCATGGATTCATTCAGATCCCTCCCCCCGTCCCCGCATCTGGAGTTGGTGACTCCTAGGAACTGGGGAGGGGCCAGGCAGCGGCCACATGTATAGCCATAGGGTGGCATAGCGGGCAGTGGCCACCTGCCATCTTCTGACAGGCTAGGGCAAAAAGTTCTGACCAATCAGGCACTCTGACATGGAGACACCTATTTCTGAATGAATCCAAGCAGCCCATCTCAAAGAAGGACAGTTTCTGTTAAGTAACCCACCTTTCTTCCTCTCTTCTCCCCTGTTCCCTCCCAAGAATTAAAGCTCACTTTTATTGCTATATGTTAACTAAAAGTAACTTCAAACTTCAACAAAGCCTTTATTCTGCAGTGTCATCAGCCAGTTAGTTTTCAGTAAAGATCTAAAAGCTGTATGCTTTAAAAAGTGAACTGTCATTAACACACATCATAATTGTTAAAATGTATATGTAAATTTCTTGTTTGCATCAGCAAACATCATTTTTGTTATTAAAAAAATCAATGTGCATCTCTGTTCAGTTATTCAGTTTCTTACCTGCCAGTCAATACCCCTTTTGACTCTCAAACCACTTGGTTATTGAAGGAATGTTTAAAAAGGGCTCTTCTTATCTTTTGGGTTGCCAACCCCTGCCCTAACATCCAGACTTGATAAACGTACTCAGATGTAACCCTTTTGCCAGAGCAGGCTGGCAGGACAAGGGACGGGTTCTATATCTAGGTGTTTCCCAATGACATGACATCACCAACTGGCGCAAGCCCTCACCCAGATTTCTGGGAATCCTGTGCTGTTCCCTAGGCACACCAAAGGGGTAGGGCTTCCGCACTCACAAGCACAAGTCTGAGTGTAATAAATGGAGCTTTTAATAGCAGTAAAACAAAAAAGCAAAAGGCCAAATAACAGGTTGGCACTAATCTAGGAAACCTAATATAGAACAAAGTTCCTAATAACCCACACCCCATAACAGAACATACAAACTTAATGGCAAAACTGGCACTGATCTGGAGGATCAGTACTAACTAGGCTCCCAACCAACCCTAGGGTACATAGGTAGCATCTTTCACACTCGCTGTCTGCTGATGCTATCTACTGGTCATTCACTTCAGCCTCTAGAACAGGTTTCTTAGCTCCACCTGCTGTCTAGTCCAGTGGTTCCCAGCCAGTGGGCTGGGACACACTGGTGTGCCATGGGAACACCCAAAGTGCACTGCGAGCATCCCTGAGAGCTGGAGTTAAAGTTTCCTGCCTGCTCAGCCCAGCCAGCTGGGCTGTGCAGGGCTGGGAAAAGGCAGGGGTTAAAGTAAGGGGGAAGGCACCGGCACACAGTGCTGGGGCCCCTATTTTGAGGCAGGCAGCCTTCCAGTTCCCCTAAAAATAGAGGAAGGCACTGGAACACGGAGTCCCCAGGGGTCCCCCTAAAAATAGCAGGAGCAACCAAAACCCACCGTTCAGGTGGCTCCACCTTAAACCTGGCTCCATCTTATGCCAAGCCAGCAGAGAGGTGGGGGAGGCTGGGAGTGTGTGAATCTCCCCCTGCAGGGCAGAGCAGTTCCTGTCAGCCTGCCTGCAAACAGCCCATATAAGGGCTTGGGGGGGGGGTGCTGCTGGGGGTTGTGTGGGGAAGGGGTGTGTGTGTGTGTGTGTGTGTGTGTGTGTGTGTGTGTGTGTGTGTGTAGCAGAGGTGGGTGGGAGTGGATGTGTAGCAGAGGGTGCGTGGCTGGTGTTGTGGGGTGGCTGTTTGATTGGTGGGGTGTGTAGCTGGGGAGGGTGGGGTGGCTGTGTGTGTGAAGGTGTAGTTGGGGGCTGGAGGGTCCATCACAGGCAGAAGTAGGCTTGGGGAGGGGAGGACAGGACCCACTGGAGTGGGAGGGAGCATGCATCGTTCAGGTGGCTTCACCTTAAGCCTAGCCAGCAGAGAGCTGGGGGAGGCTGGGAGTGTGTGAATCTCCCCCTGCAGGGTGGAGCAGCTTGTGTCAGCCAGCCTGCAAACAGCCCAGGTAAGGGCTTTTGGGGGGGCACTGCTGAAGGTTGTGTTGGGTGGGAGTGGCTGTGTAGCAGAGGATGTGTGGCAGGGGTTGTGGGGTGTGTCAAGGCTTTTTCCCCACTCTGGCACTCTGAGTGCAGAAGGTGGGGGCCTGCAACAGGCCAGAAAAGCCACTGGCCTTAAAGCCTGCTCTTAAAAGTCTCCAAGGCCTCCAATTCCTGGCCTTGGAGGGGTATCGCTGCCACCACCCAAATGCAAAAAAACCTCTTGAGACCCAGGAAGGCGCACTTGGGAATTCCTCCCTGTGAGGTACTTGCAATCCTGTTTATTCCTCTCTCAGGAAAATGACTGAACTCCAGCTGCAATATGAGCTGGAACTGGAACAGGGTTCTCTCTAGTAGCTGCCTGTGCAGTCTAAGGCATGGGCACACAAACCTCTTGCCTTTCAGGACACAGAACCAGAACTTGCTTAAAAGGTAAACTCTTTAATCA
>ML682140.1:1835047-1860694 GCA_007922195.1 Podocnemis expansa
GATTTTCTCCCACGAAAGCTCATGCGAAAAATAAATCTGTTAGTCTTAAAGTGCCACACGACTCCTTGGTTTTTTTGCTGGACTAGACTGACACAGCTATCCCTTTGGAAATTGACACTTTTATTACGCCATTTAGTCAAAATCCATTTGATATACCATCTGTCTCTGACCAGTTGCAGAGGAAGAGGACCCCTTTCAGGGATTATGACTTCTGCTAAAAGAATGTTCTCATCTATGGGCCAATACAACATGGCCTGCATCGTTTTCAGTTCCAAAAGGGCAGCCATGTTGGTCTAGTTCAGTAAAACAAACACGGAGTCCCATGGAATTTAAAAACTAACAAATTTATTTATCACATAAGTGTTTGTGGGAGAAAGTTCCACTTTGTCCGATGCTTTGAAGATGGGGGAACTTACAGAATGGGAGAAAATAAATGCAGGGAAGTGTGAGTCATGGGAACAGGTCACACTGTAACAGCAAATCAAAACAGTTATAAGATTCAAACACTGGGGCACAGCATACGGAGGGAAATGAGGTGAAATCACCTGTTGTAATGAGAGAAAATGAATACCAAATTAAAGTTTCAAAGAGAAGCTGCTGAGATCAAATTTGTTTGCTAATTCATTTGCATTGCTTCAGGACTTAATAGGGACATTGGCTTTCTCATTGCAACAGGTGATTTAATGTCATCTTCTACTGAAGATTGTACCAAGAGGGTTCTTGGCCTTAATTGAAATGCTTAGTGGGAATAAGTGGTCAGGGTGTGATAAAATGCTGCTGTGTCTGAAGTGGCGGGGGTGGAGCTTGCAGTTGTTTTGACTGATAATCAACCAGTGTCCTAAGGAGGTCAGTTTGCTCCTTTAGTAATTAAAGGAATTGGTCTTTATGCAGAGTGTCTGTATCATACCCTTTCTCCAAGACGGCATGAGAAATCTGTCCATAAGTGTCAAAGTTCTGCTTGCTGACTCTTAACTGCACCTGCACTGCAGACCCTCCCCAGATACTGATCAGGTCCAGCACCTCAGCTGTGCTCCAGGCAGGAGAGCGTCTGCCACATTGAGCTGGCATTATTTACTGCAAACATGCTTGCTTTCCACGCCAAAGAAACAGGAAGTGACAGAAGGAAAAAATTCAGAAGTTCTCAGGACTCACAAGAGGGAGAAGCTAGTTGCATTAGAGGAGTGGAGACCAAGCAGAAGACCAGGGTAGTCTAGTCTGAAATTCTGGGGCATTTCAAGAGCCCACTTATTGCGGAAGAAAATTCCATTAGCATTCACTCACACTTTATAGCACAACAGCTGTTCCACAATAAGCATTATGATTCACACAGGTGGGATTGTTGCTGCCGTACAATACAACACGGACTACTCAGGTGCGTAGAGTGGGCTTGTTTCACTGCAATAAGACATCTTCTGCTGCACTAACTCTAATGTATGCACAAGGCTTTAGTTCAGGCAGGCGAGGCTTTTGCTTCTAGATGGAGAGGTTCCTGGAATCTCCAACTACCAACAATCTTTTGAAGTACAGGAGACAGCCTGTAGTGGCTGAGTTATATGGCTCTGAAGCTCAGGATGGGTTTCCCCAGCAAAGGAATGCATTCAGCAAGAAATGGATTAATTGTCTAGAAGAGGTATGAGCCAGTCAAAAAGGGATGGACAAAAAGGCAGACGTCAAATAACGTCATTTCAGATGATTGCAATAAGCATGTTGATGAAGGTATCCAGGGTAGCTCAAGCTCTTTGGCTATGTCTACACTTAGCATTTCAATTCAAATTACTGAATTTGAATTCATCAGTTTGAATTAATAATTATTAATTCAAAATCAGTAAAGTCGAATTGACATGGCCACAGCAGAAACTCCAATTCAAATTAGCATGTCCATGGACTGGACTCACGAATTTGAATTGGAGGGGGCCACCATGTTAGGTGTGGCAAGATGGCTGTGTAAAACGGCCAGTGCCACAGCCAATCCCCTTCCAGGCTCTGGCACTCCAAGCCTGGCACAGGGAGAAGCTTCCCCTGCCCAGCTCAGCCACAGTGTGGCTGGAGCTGGGGAGGAGATGCTTTACCCCATGCCAGGCTCAGAGTGCTGGAGCCTGGGAGGGGAAGTTTCCCTGCAAGGGAGGGTGGCTTCTCCCCAGGGAGCCAGGCGCGCAGCTCCTGAACTGCAGAAGACACCCCAGCAGCTGGCTTCTCTCTAGGGAGCCTGCACTGGCAGGACACCCCATCATGTGGGTTCTCCCCAGGGAGCCTGTGCCAGCAAGACACCCCAGTGCGTGGCTTCTGCAGTGCTGGCCTGCCGCTGGAAAGCCAGCACTGCATGTGGCTTCTGCAGCACTGACCACCCATTGGAAAAGCAGCCCTGCACATGGCTTCTGCAGTGCTGGTTGCCTGCCGGGAAGGCAGCCCCGTGGGCGCTTCTGCAGCACTGGCCCCCAGCTGGGAAAGCACCCCAGTGTGTGGCTTCTGCAGCGCTGGGCGCCCACCATGTACGCAGCCCCGTGGGTGGCTCCATCCCTGTCAGATGCGCATGTCTGGCAGGGACAGAGCCGCCCACGGAGCTGCGTTCCTGGTGGGTAGCCAGTGCTGCAGAAGCCACCCATGAGGGTGTCTTCCCTGTGGGCGGCTACTGCTGCAGAAGCCATGCACCAGGGTGCTTTCCTGGCTGGGGGCCAGCACTGCAGAAGCCGCCTGTGAGGGTGTCTTCCCCACGGGTGGCCAGCCTGGCTGGAGCGGAGGCTTGGGTCCCTGTCACTAGTGGGGGGACAGGAACCCCATTGCTCCCTCTAACCCCATGTGGCCGGGGGGGGGGGGGGGTGAAGGCACCTTTGGGGCTGCTGGTCCCAAGCGCTGAAGGGCTGGTCTTCATCCCTTGTCAGTTCAAACTCAGTGAGTTCAAATTGACATGGCCACACTGGCTCAATTTGAACTACTGGGTTCGAATTGACCCTGACTTTGATGTCAAAGGAGGTTTGACAAATTCAAAGTCAGCTTTCATCAGTTTGAACTGAGGAGTGCCTCAGTTTGAATTGATGAAAGCAGGTATGTCCATGCACTTAATAGAATTTGAATTGATGACAGTCAATTCAAATTCTGCTCTAAGTGTAGACATACCCTTTGTGAGTCCTGCCTCCTCTTGGTGCAGTGCATGCTGGGTCAGTGAGCTAGCCCTGACTAAGTCTAAGAAAGAAGGCAGGCTGTCTGGATCAGAACCTGAAGTTCCCCACACCAATGAGAAAATTTTCCAAAGCTGTGCACATGCGATGAGAGCATAAAACAGGAGAAAAACCTCAAGAAGACATTTTAAATACTAAGCAAGAGAAAAAAGTACTTTTACAAGCACTAGCATGAACAGCATACATGGCCAGAATGTAGACCACAACTGAAGTCATGAAAGGGATTTTTCTACAAATCAGTGATTTCTCCCACTTCAATAGGACCTTTTCCCAATGACTGTTTTGTTTGGGGAGTTTTGTTTATTTTGTTTTGTTTGCTTCAGGAAATATTTTGCAGGTATATTCTCATTAAAATAAATGTATAAAGATTTCACTTGCTGAGGATTCGATGATATCTTCATAAAGCTCACATTAGCACGTTATTTTAAAAATACTTACTGGGAAGTTAAGGTTCATTATGACTGCCTATACACAATCCTCCAAACTCTGAGAAATGAAGTGTTAAGTTTCATCAGAAAGCAGAGAAAACACGGGTTTTTTTTTTCTTTTTCTAACTGTATTTAACACATCCTAACCATGACTGAATGCTCCATCTCTGGAATCCTGACCTCCAAAACCTCATGAACACAACTGTATAACTGAAATTCCAAATAAACAAACAGCTATTAACAGAGAGTTAACACTAACTTAATAGGTGACTTGTATTTACTAATATATGGCACAGGTTTCAGACTTCACATCTTTGCCTCTTTTACCTCTTTGCTTTCCTGGCCTATAGGGTCAGTTCAAGTTTCACTGCCCTGCTGATGTTAATGGGAAGAAGTGTGGGGCAGAATGGTCCTATCAGGAAGTCCGTCGGAATGCTTTACTCACTGAAACAGAGCAACAGGATTTTGAAGAAAAGCTTGCAAGTTTTGCAGCTAAATATTACCATGACTTCAAAGAGGTGAGTGTGGATCCCACTGTTTCTCTCCTCATTCATGCCTCTGCCTTTGATTCCTAATAGTAAAGCTGTGCTGGTCCTGCTGGTGCTGTAGTGGCAGCTTCCATGTTGCACCAGCACAATGATGCCAGTTACTGATCCAGAGCATCCCATGGACCAGGCATCTTTTATTCATCTGTTTCTCTGCCCAGTGTCCCACACACAGAATATGGGGACATTTAGATTATTTATGCAGGTTGAAATGTGCAAACATGTAGCAGGCGATGCAGTTAAACAAAACAAACCAAAAAAAAAAAATTGTGATAGTCATCGTTATATATGGCATCTTTGTACACAGTAAAAAGAGTTCATTCTTCAAGGCCTTTGCATTCCACTCATGGGATGGTGCTCCTGGATCCTCAAGCAGCCACAGTCTACTTGAAAGCTCTGTCCATTGGGCCTGCACAAATGAACCCCCAAAGTGATAGTGGACATCTGACAGCCAAAAGGGTAATGGTTGCATTCCCCAATCAGCCCGGTTCCTCCTTCATTACAGAGAGCACCAGCCCTACCCCCTTTTGCACTCTTTTACACCACACTTTTCTTGTATGCAGTTAAAATAGCTTTGGTAGGTAGTTCTGGATAGGTTTATTAATGGTTTCATAAATTGATGTACATTGTACATGCAGGGCTCAGGGCTTTGACTTGGTGCCAAAGTCAGATGAAGGCTAAAAAACCAATTGTGTTTACTCCCCTTCCATCTTCTTGGAGTTGGACTCATGTGAGAAGAGTCTTTTCTACCTACTTTCTAGCAGAGTGATCATTTGCCAGACATTTATCCCTCAAGTTTTCCTGGGGTGGCAGAATCAAGCTCTGGCCTCCCCTTACCAGGCAGAGACTTACAGCTAAGGCAGGCACTCTCAAAGCGAAGAGCTTTGTGAAGAGCCCAGTACTGGCACCCCTATCCTTACAGTGGGCTAAGCTATCATTTCCATCTACATCAACTTACAAACTGCATCGAGTGCAGGGTCATAGAAGTCTATGGTCCCCTCCACTCACCCCAAGTGTTGCTGACACATCAGAAAATGTGCTTTGTTCACTTAAGTACAATAAGTTCACAAAAACCCAGTGTGGCTCACTGTGCCAAAACCATGTGCTCCAGCCACCTTAGAGGCTATATGTACAGCACAAATTACTCCCCAAGGCAGGACAAACCTACCAGAGCCCAGAATCACTGATACAGCACGGTCAAGACATCGGTTTCCAGGTGCAGCTTCTCTTCCTTCCAAAAAGGAAAGACAAAGGAAAATCTAGAGTTCACCAGCCATGTCCACACATAGGGCCTTGTTTTGAAATACGTTATTTCGAAACAAGTCCTTTCAAAATAAAGCCCTTATTTCAAAATGACTTAATTCGAAATAACTAAAAGTCAATTCAAAATAAGGGAAAAGCCCCAAGCGAAATAACATGTCCAAGCAGTGGACTTGCTATTTTGGGTTTTAGGGGAAGGGCACCCTGGGAGGTGTGGCAACATGGCCCCTTGCAGGCCATGTTGCCACCAGCATCGGGGGGGGGCTAGTAAGGAGCCTGGGGTGGCCCAAGCTGCTTGCCCTAAGGGAAAGTGGCTTGGGAAGCCGTGGCACCCCTAGGGTCTGCTGCCCAGTTGGGGGGGGGGGCTGTAGCCCTGCAGGGTGGCTGCTAACCCGGGCAGCACACCCCGTGCCGAGCTAAGGGGAGCTGCGGAGGTGAGCTGCTGCTCAGCAGCTCACTCCGCAGCACGGTCAGGGGGGCTGCAGCCTGGGTAGAGTGAGCCACTGCCCAACGTATCACCCACTGCCTGCTTCAGGGGGCTGCAGCCCCCTGGGGGGTGAGCCATTGGCAGGGCGACTCACCCCGCCACCAGGGCTGCCCCCAAGCCCAGCGGCAGGGTCCAGTGGCCCCGGCTCTTCCCCCTCCTGCAGGGCGGGGGGAGCCCCACCTGGGAATCTCCAGGAGCCCCCGCTCCTGCCCCGGGCAGGGCTGGGGGAGTCCCACCCCGCTCCTGCCCCGGGCTTCCCCGGCCCCATCCCGGTCAGCAGGGGGGGCGCCTGGGGATTCCTGGGGTGGGGCTCCACCGGCCCTGCAGCAGGGGGAAGAGCTGGGCCCACTCTACCCCAACGCCAGGTTTGGCAGCAGCCCTGGCAGCAGCCCCCTGAAGCAGGCGGCGGGGTGAGCCGCAGGACAGCAGCTCACCCCGCCAGGGCTGCAGGCCCCCTTTGCCGGCCGCGGGACACTCCTGAGCACCCTGGCTAGGGTGCTGAGGGTTCCCTGGCCAGGGTGCTGAGGGGGGTGGCCTTTCCTCCCAGGGTGCTTAGCAGTTTGTTCCAAAACAACATGTCCCAACGGTGTTATTTCAAAACCACTGGTTTCAAATAACCATTGTTTCGAAACAGATGGGGTTTAAGCTGTTTCGAAACGATGGCTCTTGTTTCAAAACGACAGAGCCCGTTGTTTCAAAAGAAGAGTATGTCATGTGTAGATGCTGGTTCTTATTTTGAAACAACCTCTGTTGTTTCGAAATAAGATCCCTGTGTGGACATACCCACCAACAATCCATCCATAAAAGGCATGGGAAGCACTGGCTCAGTTCCAGGAGAGAGGAACAGAGACAAGTCTCCCTGATGTGTGAGTCCCAGCTATGTCCTCCTATATGTCCCACCCTGGTTCCTCTTCCACTGGCCCTGCCCGCCTTCACTAGGGCTCAATGCAAGGCTTCCTTTCAACGCCTTGTCTTCACCAATGCACATGACCCCCTATAAGAGCTGTCCCCCAGCCATTCAGCACAGTCTTAACAATTTCAGCAGTCACTAGGGAGAATGGTGCCCACCCTTCAAGTAGGAGTCCACCCCCACTCTTCCTGGAGACCATGGATCTACTCTTTAATATGCAGCAAGCCAGGGATCAAGACAGGATAGTTCTATCCATCAAGCACCTGGGAAGGATCACTGGCTAATATCACATGACGCTACTTCACTCTGGGTATGTCCACATGAACATTTTAAATCAAAATACCACTGGTTATTTCAATTTAAAAATGTTTATGTCCACACTATGTTTCCTGATTTTGAAATAAGGAGCTCCCTTACTTTGAAATAAGGAAAATCATTTCAATATAATAAAACCTAGTTTTATAACAAAATGAGGGTCATCTTGAAACTGTGGTTTTGAAATAACTCCATGTGGCTCTGTTATATTGATATGACCCAAATGTTGATGTAACAGTTGACTTTCTTCCCAGGGTGCATGGCACCATGGAAGGAAGTCCCACTCCCCTTAGCACCCTGGCCGGGAAGCCAATCAGCACCCTGGCTAGTGAGGGAGGGGAGGTGCAAAGGGTGCAGGGGCACCCACCCCTACCTCCAGCTGGCAGGGAAGCCCCCGTGCCTGGCTTTCCAGCAGCTAGCAGGGTGGCAAGTCCAGAGGCAATGTGCCCAGCTTGCCAGGCTTGCTGGCTGCTGGTCAGGCAGTGGGTCCGGGAGTCAGCATGCCCAGCTTCCCTGGCTTGCCCTCAGCTATCTAGGCGGTGGGTTGCGGAGCCGGCGCACCTGGCACACCGGGCTCCCTGAGCCACCACCCGGCCAGCAGCCAGCAACCCCAGGAAGCCAGGTGTGCTGGCTCCTTGACCTGCTGCCCAGCCAGCAGCTGGCAAGCCAGGTGCGCCAGCTCCTGAACCCGCTGTCCAGACAGCTGTGGGGAAGTATTTGGGGGGGGGGGGGCTCGCACCCCAGCTTCCCTGACCCTGCCGCTCTGCAAGCAGTGGGGCATGCGGGGTGCCCCACGGTCCCTCCACAAGCTGCCCCATCAGCAGTGGTGGATGCAGGACACAGGGGGATCCCAGCAATGGGGGCTTTTTTTCACCTGCCTGGCTCTCCAAGTGAGAGCCAGGCAGGGGATTAGGTGGCAACATGGCCCTACTACAGGGCCATGTTTCCACACCTCCCAGGGTGCCCCTCCCTCCAATCGAACTAGCAAGTCTTGTGTCTGGACATGCTAGTTCAGTTTGGGGGCTTTTTGGCCTGGACATATTAAATCGATTTTACTTAAATCAATTTAACTATTTTTAGATCAATTTCGTTAAATCAATTCAACCTTTCTAACAATATCTGATATGTCCTATCACTTATGAATTATAGTAATTTTGAAATATGGATGTTCGATGATATCACACTAATCCAGTCAGCATCACAATCTGCTGTGGACATTTTTTCCAGTTCATCCCATCTTCCTGGCCATTCAAGAGTCAAGGGCCTAGAATGGGCATGGGAGCAGTTGCTTTATCTTCCACGACTGTGAAGGGACCCCACTGTTCCCACCATTCTCTCAGGATCTTTATCTTAAGGGACAGCTGAGTTTTCCACAGCAATTAGGAGCCTCCACACCTGGCAGCAAGAATAGCTGCACAGCTCAGGGCTCACTCAGCTGGGGGTCTCCCTGCTGCCACCGCCTGGCTGAGATCTGTCCCTACTACAGAAACCCACAGAACACAACACGTTTGACTCACTCACTTAGCTCTCACTATTCTTCACACTTAGCCAATACTGGATCTGGAGAGCCGTGCTCCCATCTAGATTTCATTTAGGACTCCTGCCCACTGCCCTCCCATGAGCAGGAATGCAGAAAACGATGGTCATTGCCTAACTGTCACTGTGCTGGCTCAAGAGTTGCCAGGCCTACCCTCTTTCCCCTCCTGTGCATCCCAAACACTGGGATTTAAGCAAAAACTAAAAAAAGAACTTTGGCATTCGGGGGCGTCACTCCCTTTTATAACTTTGAAGGCTGCTGAGGATGCATTTTTGCAGCCCTAAGCAACATGGTTTCCAGCATATTCCAGATCCTATCAACACTGGGGGCACCATTACATGAGTGGGATTGCCCAGAGGTGAATCTTGAAGAACCAGAGCTACAGCAGGGTAACTTAGTTTTGTTTCCTTTTAGCTTCTTCATGAGTTATGCAAAGAAAGCCACTATTGCCTGCTTCCCCACCCTCCTGGGCTCTTTCAGTGTTAGAAATGCAAGTCTTGTCTGTCCTTTTTTTTTTTTTCTGTAAGACTGATACTGGTAGGATCATGAGATACAGAGCACAAGGAAATGAAAATCCTATTGTGGGAGCAGTACTGCAGGGGGTTTAACTAGATGCCCTCATGAGGTCCCTTCCAACCCTGTGAGTCTATGATTCTGTGCAAACAGGGGATTTTGACTCCGACAGCTTGAACACCTGTTTAATTCAAATGCTTAACTAAAATATATAACACAGTCTCATAAAGATTCCACACACCATGCACTGTCAGTAAGAGCTGGGTTGCTTCCTGTCCACTTCTCTGATTTGCCAAGGACAATCTTCATCCAAAGGTGAGTCTTGATGTTCCTGATATTTCTCTGACAAAAACACAAAAAAATCCAAAATAAAGTGTTCTTGTGAAGGAAAATATCCTTCCAGCTCTTCTTTATAAATCATAAAGAACTCAAAAGAGCACACACTCATCTTTAAAGGTGGCTTGTAAAATGGAAGGAATTCTAAGACCTACGTCAATACTATTTTCTGTCACTTTCTTTTTGAAAAACATGCAATGCCATTTTCACTCATGTCTGAAATTTGTTTTTCCTCTAAGTGTCCCAACTGTAAAAGCTATGTGGAACGCCAGGATCTGAAAAACCTGAGGGTGAACTGCATCATCTGCCATTCACAGACGGGGAAAACCTTTGAGTTCTGCTGGCAGTGCCTGAAGCCCTGGAAAGGAGCTGGAACCCCATCTGATAAGTGTGCAAATGAAGGATGCAAGAACCAGGCCTTAGAAGTCTTAGCAAACTGCAAGCTGAAGGATCTTCCAGGAAGTGAAATAAAAAACTGTCCCTCCATCCGTGCCTGTCCCACCTGTGGGCGACTCATTGAGCACATGGAGAAGTGCAAATATGTTTTTTGTCCACAGTGTCAGGTTGAATTTTGTTTTGCTTGCCTTGAAACTGCTCGTGACTGCAAAGCCAGCAAAGCCTCAGCCTATTTTGAATACTGTGCAAAACCACTAGCTCCAAAACAGACACAAGTTCCATTTCAGTCTCGGAAATGAACAAAATTGTTTCAGCTGCACAGGCCAGGGAGATTAGCTAATAACCAGGGTCCATGCTCAGCTCCACCCCTGAGATTCCCAAATGCTGAGTTCTCCTTCCTGTCAAACTAAGCTTGATAAGAGATTGATCAAAAGCTACGCTAAGCCCACTCCCTTCACTGACATGTTTTCCAGTAAAATATTATTCCGTAAAACTGTTCCATGACCCTTCCTTAGTGCCTTACCTCTTGTCGCCCTCTACCTTCTTTAACTCTACTCTTTCTCATCCTGGGCCCCTCCGCTCTGATCCTCCATCCTGCCCCATAACCCCAGCTGATTGAGCCCTTAACCTTACCCAGGGCACACCTTTTCTCGCACATGGCCCCTTGTATCCTTAGTTTTGCTCCTTGTAGAGAATGAAGCAGCCCAATTTTCATAGGAGAAAAGGCAATAGGGATTGTTTATGTTCTGAACCTAACCCTTTTTTCCAAGTTAGCTCCAAACTAGAAACAAAAGAGTCAAAGGAAAGCCATGAAAAGCTAAAATATGTAAACCTAAAACTTTCAGAGGCATGTTAAGGAAATATGAAGGGACTGCATGCTAGTGGTAACTAAAGCATCGTAAAGCATTTTCTGAATGCATTATTGAAGAATAAATTGTTTAGTAAAAGCTTAAATGTTCTCTAACATGGGTTGGCAATCCCTGGCATGCATGTCAAGTGTGGTACATGAGCCAGTTTGGAGTGTTGCACAGCACCTTCTACTGTGGTACCAAAATTGCTGCTGCTGCCACTGAAACCACCATCACGTGCTAACCTCAGTGGCTTCTTTTGGCAGTGAGG
This sequence comes from Podocnemis expansa, assembly GCA_007922195.1. Lineage (NCBI taxonomy): Eukaryota > Metazoa > Chordata > Testudines > Podocnemididae > Podocnemis > Podocnemis expansa. The sequence continues at coordinate 1,846,070 of ML682140.1, forward strand.
CAAGGAGGTGGTCTTCTGATGAGCTGATGAAAGAGCCATTCCAAGTGGCTGATTTCAGCAGTCAGGGGCACTCCTGGTTCATCTGCTGCCATAGTTCCAGGTAGTTGCCATTTTCTTCAGCAGAAAGGGTTGCCAGCAGGGCCATAACTATGGTGGGGCCAGTGGGGCAAAGCCCAGGGTGACAAAGTTTAAAGGGTGCCAGACTGACCCTACCTGGCCTCAAAGAGGAATGTGCCTTTGCCAAATTACAGCCTAGTTACAGCCCTGGCCACCAGCACTGGCTGAGGGCTGTGGAGGAGGGGCTGACACAAGGCTCTGCAAAGGTTGCAGACCAATACTCCAGTGTGTAATATTTAGAAGAGTTTTCTTTATTACTATATTTAGTAGTTGTGGGGGGGGTGTCTAAAGATGGAGTAAGTTTGGTCTGGAAGTTCTATGCCAAAGATTGTTGTGTTTGCTTAGACAAGTTTAGTCAGTCAAGGGAGCTAGGGGGTTTAGACTGATAGGAAGACAGACTGTTTCTATAGATACAAGAGGTAATCCACAGACGTTGATTATAAGACAATCCCTCCTGTCTGGACCCTGATGGGAAGCTATCAACCTTGTCTGGTAAACAGGTTGACGGGGGCCAGGTAGCCAAGGGGTCACAGGAATTTGGCCACTCTCATTGGTCAAGAGCAATAATTAGTACCCAAATGAGCAGTAAACAACAACAGAGGCGGGCTAACTATATGCTGCCTATTAAGTACAATCTAATTATGTAACCTGCATATTAAAAGTAGTAATACCATGTATGGATTTTAGGCATGATGTAACTTGTTGTATTATGCATGAGCTTGTTGCATTATGTATATCGTATTTTGCATGTTAGAAAGTAGGTATGACCTGTAGCCCCTAGACTGGGGGTTCTTGCTCAGAGAGGCTAGCTTCTCTTTGCTTCCCTCTGCTGCAGTTCCTTTTATTATTCAGCTGAATAATAAACTTTGAACCACACCTCGTTCTCTGCCTATTGGAGTCTCAGCTGGGAACGGGTCTGCTTCATTGGGAAGGCTCTGGTGTGCCTCTTTCTGAAGCTGAGGGCCAGAGTTAGATTTTCCCCTACATAGTGTGACCCAGGCCTCCTGGCATAACCACCTGAATATGCAAAGATCTGAGCAAGCTGCGAAAAGGAGAGCAGATTCTCCCAGCACTGGTGGGTTACCTGGAGATAAACTTCCCCAACCAGTCACAAACAATGCTTCTGATCCCCCAAAATGGATATCAAGAAGCCACCATATAGTATGCCCAGCTCCCTCTACTGCATTCCAGTCACCGGTCCCCAGTACAGCCACTAGGTCTGTTAAAGAAATAGGTTCTTCTGACCCCAAGGGGTCAGCCACATCACACAGAACGATATAAGCTTGAATCGTACCCAAAATAACAGGCTGCCAGCCAGTCCTTTAGTAACTACAACTAGAGGTTTAATATAAAAAGAAAAGAAACAAAATGAGAGATGTTATAGGGTCATAGTGAATCACATACATACAAATAATTTAGAGTCCAAGAAGATAAGTCCTTGTTTCACAGCTTCAGTTGTTAGTAATCCAGTTTATAGGAATGGAGACCAAATAATCCAAGTGTAGCAGGGCAGTTTCCAGGCCAGCGTTGGCCGGGATCTCAATCCTGTGGCCCAAACTTTCCCTGAGAAGCTTGGACAGATGTGAGGCCAAGGAATTCTGTTCCCAACGTCCTTTTATAGTTGTAGCTAGCAATGTGGCATTTGCAGGTCAATTCTTCATGTGGGCTTTGATGACAGTTCCCAGGTACTTTCTTAAGTGGAGCATAGCAATACATATTGTCCTTTCAAGGAAAACCTTCACCTCCTGGGCACCCCAGGTAATTTACTGCATTAGCACCATTAACTGACAGTTTATATTGGCACATCAAAGGTCTGTTTAGATGTTAATGTTCCCTCTTGACCCCTTCCACTAGAACAATGGTAACAGAGAAGCACTTCATTCACCTTGCTAACCTCTAACAGGATGCCTGTAAATATCATCAAGAAACCACTAAGGCTACAAATGCATATCAAAGCCCTAGCCTACTCATACATTGCATTTCCATATAATATGTCTTCAAAGCTTAGACTTAGGTCATGTATTTTACAATGATGGCTTGGCCTTTTCAGGCCTAGCATGACGTATTCAGTGTATTTAGCTTCAGAACCCATTGAGAAGTTGTGAATAAATTGGTCACTAAACAAATGCATTATACTGGTCTCACTGTAGAAATAAAACTATATCCAATAGAACAATATATTTGTTCAATGCTAGTAGTAGGGCTGTCCCTGGGCGAGGCATGGCCCAGGGCCAGTCAGCCCCCCTACAGCACCGGGGAGGCTGGGCTCTGCAAGTGAATTTTACACTGCCTCTATTGCTATATTATAGGAGGCTCTCCATAGTTATGATGTAGTTAGCATCTCACTAAAACTGATTTTCATCTTCCTTGTAGCGCTTAAACACTTTTCTTGCTTCCAGATTTTAGCATTAAGACTCATTGACAAATTCATTGCCTCTTGTTCTGAAAATGTTGAATAAATTAAATTAGATCTTTGAGATTGTAAAATACCATTTTTGGGAAGTTTTAGTGAGGTCTGTGCCCTTGCATTAGTAGACTGTTACCAACTCATCACATACTTGCAGTATTGTGATGCACTAGGGATACTACTAGAAATGGTCAGTTTTTTCTCTGCCCATGCAAAATTTCAACAGCACAAAACATTTAATTTTTTTCAACATTTTCTGCTCAAAAACAGAAAAATTATTTTTTAGTTTGAGTGAGAATTTTTTGATTTTTCAGTTAATATGTTTGTAATATTTCACAGAAAGCAGAGACACTACATGAAAAATCTGGGATAGTTGAAAACAATCTTCTGTCAAAAAAAATTCCTTTTGGTCCATGCACTTAGCGCATGGGAGATAAAAACGTTACATATGCACAGAAATTGGACTTTGGCAATGATTCATGCCACACAGATTGTAGGTTAATAAAGTTAAAAAAAATTGAAAGTTAAATTTAATAAAATATTTTAAAATTCTCATTATTTACAAAATAGAAATGGTTCTCCACCACTGCGATCTACAGTAAAAAGGTCTCCCAGTATGTATTCCCATAGCCTTGGTGGTGACAAAGTATTTCAGTGGCAAAACCAAAAAAACTGAGGTGAAGTTTTGCTTATACACAGTTCACGAATCTACACATAACAATCACCAGTAAAATATATGGTGAATTTTGATGGAGTCTTTACAAACAATTTCAGAGATTCTAGGCACATATGGATTGTTTGTTTGGTTGGTTGTTTATAGCCATCATTAGGCTATCACTTACTCTTGTATTGTAAAAAAAAAAAGTCTTGTGGCACTTAAAGACTAACAGATTTATTTATCGCATGAGTTTTCATGGGAGAATATCCCACTTTGTCAGACACTTTGAAGAGGGAGAACTTACAGAATTGGATGAAAATAAATGCAAGGGAGAGTAAGACATGGGATCAGGTCATACTGCAACAGCAAATCAGACCATTTGTAAGGATGCCCCTCGCCTTATACATTGGCTAAACAGGACAGTCCCTATGCAGAAGAATAAATGCAGACAAAACCAACATCAGAAATCACAACACAAAAAAACAGTCACTGAGCACGTCCATCTTCCTAATCACTCCAATGATGATTTGTTAATGATGGTCGTCAAGAAAATCAATGGGACATCAAGACTTCAGAGAGAAATAGCCGAAATCAAACCAACATGCAGATTAGATTGTGTGAAAGCAGGGCTGAATCGTGACTATGGATTCTTTTCACATTATAACAGCAAATTTGACTTCACCCCCCCCCCCGTCTGCTGTTTCCTAGAGTTTGAATCCTTACAAATGCTCTGATTTGCTGTTGCAGTATGACCTGATCCCATGTCTTACACTCCCTTGCATTTATTTTCATCCAATTCTGTAAGTTCTCCCTCTTCAAAGTGTCTGATGAAGTGGGATATTCTCCCATGAAAACTCATGCGATAAATAAATCTATTCGTCTTTAAGTGCCACAAGACTCCTTGCTTTTCTAGACTAACACGGCTGCCCCTTTGGATCTTGTATTGTAATGATCTGTGCTTTCCATCCAATGTATTTAGCTCCACATTCAGTGAGAAACTTAGGCACATGCTTGCTTCTGAACACATGTTTGGGTCTCACTTACTTCCGCAGACCCCAACCAGATGCTGCTTTATTCACAGAGATGGATTTTTAGCACATGCTTAAATATTTTGCTGAATCAGGACCAATGTTCCCTCTAAGGTTTGGTGGCTTGTGTGACCAAGGCCACAGCTTGTGTGCAAAATTTTCAACCCATGTGCAAAACTTTTTCAGCTGAAATTATTGAAAAATATAAAACAATGAAAAAATAATTCATATCACTAAAAAAAGTTAAAAAGCTAAATTTGCAAATATAAACTGAAAAGCACCTTAAAAAGTTTTTAAAAAGCAGTTAACTTTCCTCTCATTTTTCATTTTCCATAGCAGCTCATTTTACAATTTAAAAACTTTGTCCTAAATTGTTTCTAGCTAGTTCAAATGTGCCCCTTTATTTGTTTTACTTAAATGGTTCCTATTAGTAATTTTATTCATGGTATACTTCATTTTTCTTCATGTTATTAGTGTTTGCTATATATTTTTTCCCAATTTAGCCCCTTTGTAAAGTGCAACAAGCCAAAAAATAAAGTGCCTGACACAAGGCTCAAACCCACAAACTATAGACTGAGAGTTTGTTGTCCTACCCACTGAGCCATAACAGCTATGATTGCAAAAAGCTCTAGGGAATAAGGGAAACAGTGTCCCCACCCCCCCAAATTTTCTACAAGCTCCTCTTAGTTCCTTATGTATGCAGCAGCCTGAACCTGAGGGTCACAGTTTCGAGCCCTAAGCTGTTTGCTTTTTTTTCTTTTTTCAAAATACTCACAGGCAGTAAAAAAGCCAGACCAAATTACCTACTTTTAGAATACCTGGAAGATGGAAAACATGAGGGTAGAAAGCATCTGGTAATGGTAACCCTATGTGTGGGAGAGGTTTTTTTTTTTCCCCCTGGAACCTCATCTCTGCCTGAAATGGAACTCCTTGCCCTGCCACTCCACCCCCCCCTCCGAACCTTGGCTGCATTTCCAGCCTGCCTGGCCAGATGCTGACCCTGGGCCTCCACACGTGGCTGATCCTCGGCCACACTGCTGGCCTGTCCCAGCTGGACCCAGGGCTTGCTGCCTCCTCCACTCAATCTCCATCTGTTCAGCTGGCCTGGCCTGGCCCAGCCCAATCCAGGGGCTCCCTCCCCCAGCAGCAGATTCTTGGTTGCACCCCCAGCCCACTCGAGGCCAGCCCTACCCGGGGGCCAATCCTCAGCCACACTTTTGGCCTGTCCCGGCTGGACGCGGGGCCTTCTGCCTCCTCCCAATCTCTGGCTGTGCTGCCTGCCCGGCCTAACCCTGGGACTTCGCCCCCACCCCTGCCTTGTCACTATGACAACCCCAATGACCCTAGGCAGTCAAACACTACAATCAGCACATATCTGTTCACAAACATGTACGTAGCTGGTGGCCTGGGAGTCTGTGGATCTTGTACCAGTGAGGCAGCAACGGTCAGGGACATATGGTATTGGCAGTGGCCTGGGATTTGGGAGGCAGAATAAGCTAGGGTGTGGATAGGCATCCTGAGTGACAGAGATACTGGACTATATATGGGAAGGAGTGAATGGGTCTTGATAATGGGAAAAGGGAGGCTATAGATTACAGCAGGGAAACCGGACCTGGAGAAGTAGCTGTAACCCTTCTGCCAGGGCAGGCTGGCAGGACAAGGGCCAGGTTCTATATCTAGGGGTTTCCCAATGACACAACACCAACTGGCTCAAGCCCCCACCCACATCCCTAGGACTCCTGCACTGTTCCCTGGGCACCCTGAAGAGGTAAAACTTCCCCACTCACAAGAACAAGTCTGAGTGTAGAAAATGGAACTTTTAATAATAGTAAAACAAAAATGCAAAAGGCCAAATAACAGAGATCAACACTAACCTAGGAAACGTAGTATATAGAGTGAAGTTCCCAATAACCCACACTGCATAACAGAACATACAAACTTAATGGCAAAACTGGCACTGATCTGGAGAATCAGTGTTAACTAGCCTTCCAACCAACCCTCAAGTAATGTAGGGAATATCTTTCACACCAGCTGTCCACCAACACCATCCTCTAGAACAGGTTTCTTGGCTCTGCCCACCAGTTACTCACATTGCCCAGCCCACTGCTAGCTGCTCTCACTATCTTCTGTTTCCACCCACTATCTACAATCACTGCTCTCCAATCCCTTGTATCACCCAGCTTGATACCCCCTGCTTACTAGTTTCATTTTCTTGCTACTCCTCTTTAGTTTAGAGGGAAGAACTCCTTACCAAGCTCAACAATAGCTAGCTATCAGTCTTTAGCAGCTAATTAATCTTCTACTTTCACAACAAAGAGCAGAGAAAATAATAGTAGGAAGCACCCCAAATATTACTTCTACAGAAATAAAACAAATCCTAACCCCCATCCTTCTCTATTACTTTTGGGCTGAAACATGCAGGAGCCTCTCTTAACAAATCTTTTTCTAACTAAGGGTGGCTATCACCCTTTAACTAACCCAGACAGATTTGAAACAAACAGAGAGTAGCAGTTCACACACGGACAGTATTTCATATTTCCCTTTAGTAGAATTACAGATATTGATAGACTTGTGAGCAAAATACTATTACCCACTATGCTTTGCATGCAGTGCACCCAGTATGCTAATCAGCTAATTGTGCTCTTTGTATCCATGCTAATACAGAATCCATGCAGATTAGTTGCTCCGCACTTTCAGTTCAGAAGCTGTTAAGTACAGCTTCTAAGCCTAGCTTACATAGCTGATTTGTTTAGGAAAAGGCAATTTTATTTGGTGTGATTAGCATGGGGTGTTTGGTAGCAGATAGTATAAAGACATATGTGAGGCCTGAGAACTGCTGGGGCCATCTGGGTTTTTAATACTCAGTACAATTCCTCGGTCATTTTGTATGATTGGTTCCTGTAGTTACTTTGCAAACATGAACCCTCCATAGTCCTAACGATCCCACAGAAATCCCGGAGCTTCCAGGGAGGGATCACCTTGGCCTGGAGAATTGCATTTGCGGGCCCCTGTCCCTGCAGCTGTGACTCATACATCCAGGGGAACTCCAGGCTTCAGCCTGTCCCCTTAGAAGGGTGTCCAAAATTGATGTTTACTTATGGGGTTATGTTCTGGTAAATAGCTCCAATTCCTGGAAGTGCCTCAAGCAACAAATAAAAAGAAACTTTAACTTACTTTTAGGTTCTCTAATTTATTCATAGATTAGCTCTCCCAAACCACCGTTTCCTAACATGAGCTGTATCAAGAAGAAAACAGCTTCCTGTGATCTGGCACTGTTGCTAGTAGCTAAATTGCATTTAGTGTAATATGACCTTTATTCCTTAAGCCACTTCAGCATAGTCAAGCAGTCCTTAGGGAAAAGCCCCTTAGAAGCTGTCACAGGGCCTGTCCCTTCTGCCCCTGTCTCTCAGCTGCCTCCACTCCCCAGACATCCCAAAGGGTAAGTCTACATTTACAATTTAGTTCGTATTAATGAGGATTACTTCAAACTGAATTAATGCATGGCTACACTGGCTTTCATTACTTTGAACTAAGGAATTACTTAGTTTGAAGTAATGAACACTTACTTTGAAGTATAAAACCTTGCCTAACTTTGAAGTAATGGTTAATTCAAACTTATTAGTTCAAATTAATCCAATGGGGCCATGTTAATTTGAATTAACTATTAGTTCGAATTAACGTGGGTTGACCCTCTTCATCCCAGAGTGTCTTCCTTTTGTATGCATTGGGTGGGGGGGCATGGCCTTTCTCAGGGGCCATGTTGCCACACTTCCCATGGTGCCCACTTCCTAAATCAAACTAGCAAGTCCTGTCCATGGACATGGCTAGTTCAATTTGGGCTTCTAGTGGAGCTGTGTTAGTTCAGATTAATTTAGTTGGAATTAACAATTATCAATTCAAATGAATTAGTTTGAATTAAGTTACTTCAATCTAATTTCCTAAGTGTTGACATAGCCAAAGAGACTCATCATAGGCTGTTTACAGTGCAAACTACATGCTTATTAATTTACAGAGGTGACAGTCCCACTCCAAATGCTCTCAGGGCTTGGAGGCTTGGGGTTTTGCTTCTGTTCCCACTAACCTACTGCCAGAACCCCTGTTCTGTCTTTCAGGCTACCCCTTCCATTTCCTGTGCTGGTGCAGCTTATATCCCTGCACCAGGTCCTCAGCTGCTACTTGTCTCCCTGATTAGGCTAGAGCAGGGATGGGCAAAATATGGCCTGTCGTGGGCTGGATCTGGCCTGCCAGAGGTCTCTGGCCAGCCCTGGCCAGCTCAGCATCACCCCCTTCTGCCCTCCAACCAGCACTGTGCCACGCCAGCACTGGGGCCAGGGCTGCACTTTCCCTGCTGCCCCCCCAAATGGTGCTGCACCACACCACACCACACCACTCTGGGGTTGAAGCTGGGCCTGCACTGCCCACCTCTGCCCCCCTTGCTCTATGCAGACCTCCCTCCCCCTCTTTGTGTGCCCCCTTGCTGACTCTCCATTCCCCAGCTCCCATTCCTGGCCCCCTTACCAGCTCTCCGCTCCTCCTGCCCCCCAGTCCTGGGCTGGCTCTCCACCACCACCACTGGCCCACATGTAAATTTTATTGCCCCCCCCCCAGGATAGGATCCTGTTGCTGCCTTATCAGTTCCCAGATGCTATCTGTCCAGCCTTAGCCTTTCAATCCCAGGCTAACAAGGGCAGGTGAGGAATTTCACTACTCCTGCCCTGTAACAGAAGCCAATAGGATTTCTGCTTCAGGAAGGACTGTAACATTAGTCCATTGAGTGAGAAAGCCTTGGCAGGGCACCAGCTCCATTAGAAAGCTGATTGTCTCCATTTCATTTGTAATGGTTTAGGTGAAGCACAGGAGCCTTGCTGACTCCAAAAAAAGTGGTCCCTGCTCTGTGGTGCAACCCAGCCCAGGGTCCCAATCTAGCTCCAGGGCCTGATCTGGCCCCCACCACTGCTGGCAAGCAGCCTCAGCCTGTCTCTAGCTCCTGCAGCCTTCTGCTGTCCACAGATTGCAGGTGGCTTAGATCCAGCTCCTGCTAGTGAGCTGCCAGCCAGGCACGACAAGCAGCCCTAGCAGAGCTGGATCTGGGGCACAGCCACGGCAATGCAGAGCATGAGCCCTGCAGGCCCAACGTCAGCAACAGCATGATGAAACACCTGATTCTGAAGATTGATGAGGCAGCTGGGCTTTCTGAGAATGGAAAGGAATGTGAGGTTCAGACAGTTCCTGCCTTTCCTTAGGGGGATGGGGGCGGGCATTGGCTTGAATGTTGTTCCTATGCTGTTGTTTCATTTCTAATTGAGCCAGAGATCCGGGGTGCCGGTGCTGGCGTTCGGGGCACGTGCCCCGGTGTGCCCAGTACCAGCGATGCCCCTGATGGAGAGTGTGGAGTCAGGAGAGAAAATGATGCAGCATTGATCAGCTGAGCCCAGTGTTTCTCAACCTTTAGTGGACTGGGGAACACCTAAAACCTGATCAAAACATTCTCAATAAAGCTGAAACAGTGGCAGGAGATTTAAAATGCCTCAGTCACTTCAAAGCTTCCCTCAGGCTTTCATCCAAAAGACAGAACACAATACATTGTCTACAGCCAAGACCTAAGATATAACCACATTTGTTCTGATTCCTCAGACACAAGCAGACACCTTCAGAACCTCTATCAAGTATTCTTAAGACTACAGTACCCACTACCTATCCCTGCCCGCACTTTCAATTCCTGGGGAAAACACTGCTGTAGATACTGGTTTAGCACTGGAGAATGGTTGAAATTACATTTTATCCTTTCACCATGCTAAACCTGTATCTACAACTGTTTTCCGTAGGAACTGAAAGTGGGGGAGGGAGGGGGGGTGGAAGAGGGTTGAATTTACAGGAGTTTGAGGTCCAAGGAGTGAGACCATAATGGTAAAGGTGGGCACCACAATAAAAGCGTTAACATGTTTCATGACCATCTCATTGTTTTAATTCATGGTTTAAAATCATCACACAGATTAAAATTGGCTATTCAGGTCTTCCAAGAAACACTGCAGCTACATCCTTCTTGGATCCTATTTGTAATTTTGCATTACTCTAACAAACTTCTCAAATGCAACAAATTCATTTTTTGTGGCTTCCCATGTGTCCTGTCTCTCTAGTAGTTCTCAGCCTTTTGCAGGTCACAATAGGCTTGGTGACATGTCACAACCCTACAGGACACAACACCCCAGCCACCCCAGGCCAAAGCTAGCCTTCTCCCCGACTCTCCATGACACACTTACTGCTGTGTGGTGACACAGCAATGAGTTCTGACACAGTGGTTGAGAACTGCTGATCTAATCTCTCAGTTGATGTGCTCATTTATTCTTTCACATGATCAGGCAGAAAGTAACTTCTTCAGAACACAATGTAATTCCATAACAAACAAGAACACTCAATGTTGCAGTTGGGAGTGGGAGTAACAACAGATAAATTCCTACTTCTTTTATCCCAGGAAACATAGCACAAAGATTGGGCTGAGTCACTAGTGATGAAAAAAATTAATTAAAATAAAAAATCTTCATTCATTCTTTGAATGACATTCCACTCTGTGTTCACGTTCTCTAGTATGTCACTATCTCATGAAAGCATTATTTCTGGTGATGCCTCACTCCACTTGATTGTTAGTGTTTTACATCTGTGAAGCTGCAAAGAGCCATGCTGTAGGTTTGTAAGAATCCAGCCTATTTTTTCAGATGACTTAACAAACACTTGTTGTACTCTTCACTTAAGGAGTCAGCATAAGTGTCATCACTAACCAACTTCCGGACTGAAGTCTTTTCTTCTTCCATATGTTTTCAATGGATCTTTCTTTCAGTTTTCAAGGATCCAAGTGTAGCTGCTGTTGATGGACAAAGATCTATTATTGCTGTAGAAGGTTCTTGGGGGGGGTGGTATTTAATGATCTATGTAGTAGATTTGGCAAGTGTCTTCTATGCATGTAGGAGCACAAGCTATGTCTACACTGGCTAGTTAGTTTGGACTAACCAAGATTAGGCTGAAATAATTAGAGCCATGTCCACACTAGGCTTTGCTATTTCAAACTAAAAAAAACATTTTAGTTTGAACTAGTTAGTTCACGCTTATTAGTTCAAATTAATCCAATGTAGACTCACTACTTCAAACGAACCATTAGTTCGAACTAAATGCACTCTGACCATTGCACCCCCGGCTTGTCTCCACAGGCAGCGGGACCAGCAGAGAGTGCCTAGGCGCCCAATCTGGCTCCCAGCCCCTTTCCATGGGTGGCGGGGGCTTGGAGCTGGCGCCTGCCTCAGGAAGCTCAGCAGCTTGGTTAATTTCACAGGCTCTGGCTGCAAAGGGCTATACCCACACCACCAAGATGGTGGGGGTGAAAATCAAGAGCCTCCGGCAGGACTATGCCTGGGTCCAGGAGGTGAGGCAGTGCCGGGAGGCAGCTTGTGCCACCAGCTGCCCCTACTACAAGGAGCTGGATTGCTTACTGAGTTAGGTGCTCACCAGCAGGCACCCCCATGAGGCCCACCATACCAGTGGACAAACGAGTGGCCATCGCCCTGTGGAAGATGGCCACTCTGGAGTCCCACAGAGCAGTGGCGCATCTGTTTGGCGTTGGGAGGTCCACCACCAGCACCATCCTCCTCGAGGTCACCAGGGCCATCAATCGTGCCCTCCTATCGTGCCTGGTGAGATGCAGGGACCTGCAGGACACCATGCCTGGGATGGCCACCTTCGGCTTTCCGAACTGTGCAGGGATCTTGGACAGCACGCACATCCCTGTGCGCGCCCTGGAGCACAGGGCTGCGGTGTACCGGAACCACAAGGGCTATCATTCGGTGATTATGCAGGCCCTTGTGGACCACCGGGGCCTGTTCCAAGATTGCTACGTGGGATGGCCAGGGAGGGCCCATGACTCCAGGGTCCTCTGCAACTCCGCCCTGTACCGGGGCACGGAGGCGGGCACCCACTTCCCCCCTCACACCATCCACCTTGGAGGAGTAGAGGTGCCCGTCCTCATAGTGGCGGATGCAGCCTACCCCTTGTGGCCCTGGCTAATGCGCCCGTACACTGGGCCACTCGACCCCAGCCGGCAGCTGTTCAAACGCCGCCTGGCCCGCTGTCGACAGGTGGTCAAGCGGGCATTCAGACGCCTCAAGGCCCGGTGGAGGTGCCTGCTAACCCGCCTCCACCTCGCAGAGCAGAGCCTGCCACAAGTCATCACAGCATGTGCAGTGCTACACAATTTCTGCGAGCAGCAGGGGGAACCCAGCCCACTCGCATGGAAGGCTGAGGCCCAAGTACTTGCCAGGGACTACGACCAGCCGGGATCCCTGCCGACTTGGAAGCAGCCATCTGCGCGAGCCCTCGCCGTCCGCGACGCCCTCCGGCTCACCTTCGCCGCAGAGGAACACTGAGGGCCAGGCCTGCCCTGCACCACAACATCATCTCGCCCATCCACCCACAGCCAGCCCACACCCATCCACCCGCACTGCCAACCCCCCCACCAATAAAAACACAGACAACCACAAATAACTTTCAAAGGATTTATTAACAATCAGGGAAGGGATGGGGGTGATACGGGATGGGGCAATGTGGTGGGGGTCCGGGGGAGGGAGCATCAACTTGGGAGGGGACTTGGGGGAAGGAGCATCAACTTGGGAGGGGACTTGGGGGACTTGGGGGAGGGAGCATCAACCTGGGAGGGGACAGGGGTGAAGCAGTCCAGGGGCCAGGGGGGAGGTTAGGCATGGCCTGTGGGAGGGTCCGGGGGTGGGGGGTGTCATGCCCCGCCCATACCCACGGCTGCCCTCCACCCGCCGTCCTTGCTGTGGCGGTCCCGGCGTTGATGCCTCCTGGCGGCGTCGGGGCACCAGTCTCTCAGCCAGCTCCTGGATGGCTGTGGCCTGCTCCAGGATGGCCTCTGGCAGCTGTGCTACCAGGAGCTCCAGCGCCCTTGCAGCCCTGTCCTCGGCTCCCGCAAGGCGCTCCAGGGCACGGAGCCCAGCCGCCTGCTGCTGCGCCTGCTCCCGCCGCCAGTCATGGGTGGCAGCATGCATGTCCTGGCCCAGCTCCTCCAGGCTCTCCAGGAGCTCGCTGCGAGTCCGGGGGGCCCCTTCTGCCATCGCTGGGGTGTCCTGGGTCTTGGGTGTTGGGGTCCAGGTGTGGGTGGTTGCCCCCCCCAGGGAGGAGCTCTGCAACGTGCTGCAGGGAAGCAAAAAAACACAGTTGGCCCCTGCCACCTGCTGGTCCTGTCTGTGTGCACCTGTCTGCAGCACACACCTCTGCCCTGACTGTCAGCAGGTCTCAGGATCCTGTGAGACATTACCTTGGGGTAGGGCTCCTGGCCCCCAAAGCCTCAGAAGGACGCCAGGACAGTACCCAACAGAGGACATTGGAGGACCCTGGGCAAGAAGGTTGTCTGGCCAGGGTAGCCATCAGGCTTTAAGGCACCCTGGAACAATTTCCCATATAAATCAGTATTCTCTGGCATTCCAGAATACTTCAACCCCTCTAGGAAAAAGCCTGTATTTTGAAATGCCTGCCAGACAGAGAATGTGAGGATAAAAAGAAGAACAGAGCAGAAAAAAGGAGAACATGTTCTCCTTTTGCCAGACATCTGGGACCTGTACCCTGGAAGCACACAATGCTCGTGGTGCCCAGGAGGGTGAACTGGACCCAGCCACGCCTTGCACTTGGGGGTCTCCCGAGGCCACCTGCCAGTGGTATGCCCTGCCTGCTCTCCACCCCACCCAAGATGCTGCTCCATCTTTCCCAGCCAGGCCCTGGTCACCACCCCCTGGCACACAAGGGACTGTGACCCCAGTGCCACCTGTTGCGGGAAGAAACCAGGCAGAGTCGTGGATCACGGCAAAGAAGCGTCCCGGGAAAATCCCGGTGTCCTTTATTTATACAGTTTAGCATATCTTTAGCATGTCTCTAGCAATCATTATAATGATGAATATACTTGTTTACTTCCTCAGAAAGGGGAGTGTGAGCTCCTCCAGATCCCTTCTCCCACAAGCCAGGGGCGTAGGGTTAACATGCTTGTACTTTTCCATAGTACACAGAATTCTGGGGTCATGTTGCTAACACAGGCGTGGCCTGCCAGCGTCCATGCTCCCAACATCTCCCCCTGTCTTTTAGAATTTGGCAAGAGGGGGTTTGGTCGCCTCCCTGGAGGACCAGGGGCAGCCATGAAAGCACATAGCAACAAGGGAGGGGATACATTGAATGCCGCAACAGAGGAAAAGAAAACAAAGCAAGGCTAAGCCACCATAAGTAATAAGGCGGTGAAGCCAGCCCCAGCCCGGGAGGAGGGAGGAGAGCCAACTCCACCACCCCGAAAAGGGGTCCGAATCAATTCGAATTTGGGAGGTGAGATTTTTGATAATCAGCAATTGATTATCAACAGCGTGAGA
>VOCP01028523.1:0-19414 GCA_007922195.1 Podocnemis expansa
AAATAACTGGCGTATAGGAAAGTAGGACAACACACACATGGGAAACGCAGGTCTTCAGAGACTTGAAACGCTCCGTATGGGATGCGAAGCTCAGCACTGTTTTGAGGATAATTGCATAAGAAATGAGAATGAGCAGGATGTCCAGCCACACTGAAGAGACTGATATGAAGAAGCCATAGATGATGTTCACGCTGATATCTGAAGAAGCCAACGTCATGACCTCCTGGTGCAGGCAGTAGGAATGGTAGAGAATATTGGCTTTACAGTATGGGTACTGTTTCAGGAGAATGGGGAATGGAAATACTAGGAACACAGACTTTAGCAGAGATGCCAGTCCCAACATAGCTATTCTTGGTGGAGTCAAAATAGAGGCATACCTCAATGGCTTACAAATTGCAACAAGATGGTCAAAGGCCATGGACAAGAACACAGAGGATTCAGTGAGCATAAATGAGTCGATGAAGAACATCTGGGCAAAACAGGCATCGTGGCTGATCTCCCTAGAGTTGAACAAGAATATGCCCAGTGCGGTTGGCATGGTGGATATCAATAAGCCAAGATCTGTGATGGACAACATGGAAAGGAAAATGTACATTGGCTCATGGAGACTTGGATTTGTTTTTATAATGAAAAGAATGATGGAATTTCCTAATAAAGAAATGACATAAATTAGGCAGAAGAGGATGACAATCCCAACATGGACATCCTCCTGTCCAAATATTCCAGTGAGAAGGAACACTGTGTGTTGTAGTCTGGTGTCATTGACAGCTGACATGATGATCTGCGTGTGTCCAGGAAGAGTTCAATTTTACTTCCTGAAATGTAAAATAGCAGGATGCTATATGATATTAAAGACTTTACTGGACTCTCAGTGCAAATGAAGAGGCTTCTAGGGCTATGTCCATACCTTAACAGTTATTTAGAAATAACACCTTTCCGAATAAAAGCCTTATTTCAAAATAACTTAAATTGGATAAGAAAAAAAAAGTTAGTTTGAAATAAGGCAAGCCCCTCAAATTGAAATAGCATGACCTGTGTGTGGACATGCTATTTCGATTCAGTAGAGCGGCGCCCTGGGAAGTGACTGGCAGGGCCATGTTGCCACCCAATCCCGTGCTTGGCTCTCACCTAGAGAGCCAGGTAGGGGAAAAAGCACCCAGGGAGGAGGCGCAGGTCCCGCAGCTGGCTGGCCGGGCAAGGGGGCTTGCCAGCAGCCAAGGTGGCCTCAGCTCCCCCGGTGGCTTACCACACTTCTGCCACGGCAGGGCAAGTGGGCAGTCAGTGGGGACTGTGGTTTCCCTGCTCGCTATGCTGGCTGTGGGAGCAAGCCTGCAGCTGGGGGGGCCAAGGCTCCCCTGCCGCTTGTCCTGCTGTGGGGTCAAGCCTGCAGTCAGGGGGACTGTGGCTCCCCCGCCTGCTTTTCTGGCTTGGCTGCAAACTGGGAGCCAGAGGGGACTGCGACTCCTCCGGCAGTGGCAGCGGGGCAAGTGTTTTGGGGAGCTGGAATCCCCTCTGGCTCCTAGCTTGCAGCCCAAGAGGCAGCAGTGCCATTCCCCTTGAACCCTAGAGACTGTGATTTTGCCTTACCAAGTGGGCTAGAGAATTGATACCTGGCCCGGCTGAAGGTTGAGGCTTTGGAACTTTTGCCCTGTCAAGGGGCTAAAGACTTGGTGGTCCCACCCTACAAAGGTCTGGGGACCCTAGTTAGCCACCCCCCCCTTGGGGGGGGTGAGTAGCCATGTTACTGTGACTAATTCTTAAATGTTATCATTTAAATTTTTAAATATTATATATGAGGCGTGGCCAAACTATAACTTGCAAGCCACATGAGGCTCTTGAATAAAAAAGTGTGGCTCATGGTTGGTGACAGCGGGGAGAAGACTGGCATGGTTGGGGATGGTGGGAAGGCTGCAGCATGTTTAGATTTTCTCATAGGCCCTAATGCAGTTTACTCATTATTAAAATTGTGTTTTAAAAGTCTTTCTGAACATGACATGGGATAATAAGAAATGAAAATACAAAGATAAAATAGACTGTTTATAACTGAATGCAGATTACTTTCACATTTTGGCACAACTTACCCCTGTGAAGCATTGTATTCCACAATGAACTTTGTGAAATTGAAACATCATGAAATAGTTACAGATTACCAGCTGAGAGAGCTTTTACATACTGCATCAACAAGTTACTGCCCAAGTTTTAAAAAATACTTCACCACTAACCTGCAGTCTTCTACATCGAGCAGCGGATAAGTTTTTACTGTATAGGCCTAGTTTTCATGTCAACCTTAAGTAATTATTAGAAGCTGACGTTAGTAGGATAAATATTTGCCCTCTTTTTACGATCAAATTAAAGTGTGCAATGAATTTTAAACTTAATAATTTTGAGATAAGTAAAAGTATATGTCTTTATATCTTGCATGGCTCTTGAGTTCCATAAGTTTGGTCACCCCTTTTATAGATGTCTATAATGTCCAGATACACAGTGTGACACTGTCTGGGTCTTGGGGACTGTTTAGGAATATTTCTCATATTAACATTTCATATTCAAAATAGTATATATATGATATCCCATGTTTGGTATCAGTAGAAAGGCTGTAATCTGCTCAGACTGATTATGTAGTTTATATCTAGGCATCATGCCAGTAATAGAAATTAGAAATCTATTTGTTTGTATTTGTACTCCAAGCAATCGCTAGCTGGGTGCATCTGCAAAACTATTGTCATTCTAATTGCCCATTAGGAGCCCCCAGCTTCAATGGGCCCAAGGAGAAGCCTGTTCTGCCAGTTACCCAGGCTGACCAGGTGACTCAACTCCATTTTGATTTGGCAAGGACTCTGAGAGCATGAACCAGCCAAAGGTAATATAAGATCATGGTCCCATCTCCATTTCACCTTCAGTCGTTAACCAGTCTGCAGCCAACACCCTCCACTGGAACTATTCTTCTGGGACTGAACAAAGGACTGAGACCCACCCAGGTGGTGGGTGCATATCAGAAGAATTGGACTAACCTGCAAACTACATATTCTTCAAGGACTTGCTTTCTGTGGACTCTAAATCATTTGTATGTATGTGATTCTCCTTGGCCCTTTAACATCTCTGCTGTTTTGTTTGTTTTTTTTTTTATATTAAACCTTTAGTTGCAGTTACTAAAGGATTGGCTGGCAGTGTGTTGTTGTTGTTGTTGTTGGTTTTTGTTTTTGTTTTTGTTTTTGTTTTTTTTTTGGTTCTTTTTTGGCGGGGGGGGGGGTAAGATCCAAGCTTATATCCTTCTGGGTTATGTAGCTGGCCCTTAGAGTCAGGAGAACCTGTTTCTTAAAGAGACCCAGTGGCTAGAAGGGACCATAAGAATGATGTGTACTAAGTGGGATGTTTCTGTTTTGTTATGCTTGGTGATGACCAGAGTGGGGAATGAGAAGCGTGTTTTTTTTCTGACTGGGAGATTGGTTTAAGTACCACCCGTCAGTGGTTTGAGGGTTTGGGCCCTGGTTTTGTGCTTGCCCTGACTTTGACACATTGAGAGGGTTATCCCAGGAAGCCCAGGTCACAGGAGCTATGTGGAATCATATTTCACTAGCCTGTATCCTATGTGTTCATTACAGAAACGGGATCCACCATTAAGAAAACTGAACCTATATAATATTATGAGACTATTTAACTGTCCAAGGGGTAATGAGATAGATGGACTACAGGTAAGATCCAGTATGGAACTGACTATCTGTCTATCGATGGCATATATAAGAAAATAAGAGTGGCCATACAGGGTCACACCAAAGGCACATTTAACCACATATCCTGCTTCGACTGTGGTCAATGTTAAGTCCTTCAGAAAGAATGAATAGAACAGCTTATAATTAAATATAAATCCAAGGCAATGACTTTCCTAATCTTCCTTGAGCTCCTGTAGATCTCTGTGAGGGAAATTTCTAGATAGAGATCTGTGTGGAATCATACTTCCCCAGCTTTCCTCCTTTGTGTGTACTGCTGAAAAGAGCAAGGAGTCCTGTGGCAGTTAAAGACTAATTGATTTATTGATTTAATGAGCTTTCATGGGAAAAAATCCCCCTTCATCAGATGCTTTGAAGATGGGGGAACTCACAGCTTTGTGCAATTCACCTTTGGCAGTGACAGGGTTAGAGATGGCACACTCTGAAGCAATGAGCTAAGGATCCCAGTTGGCCAAGTGGTCCCCAAGGAAATCTGACAAAAGCACTTCATAAGGACCCCTGCACTTTTTCTGAGCAGACAGTGTCTACTGTCCATGCAAGCTCCCACCTGTCTCCTTCTCCAGTCAGGTGCAGACCTCTGTTGGCAGCTTCTCCACTTCTCCAGGCACCGGCTACATTGGCAGGTTTCTCTCTTTTGAAATCTTTCAGGTGGAAAGGGAAGGGTAAAAACTACCAGCTGCTGACATGGGCAGCTATTCTGTGAAGTGGCAGCTGAGTGCTGGGCTGTGGCTGTGACTCATTGACAGGGGCTAGAGAGGAGACAGCAGTAGGTGACTGGGGAATCATCCATTTCATGTAGTCGTGTTCAATGGGGGATCTTCCGGATAACACAGAAATCCCAGATTCAAAGGGAACTCGGAGAATGTTAAAATCCCAGTGCTTCAAGTCTCCGTTTCTCAACAGGTTGCAGTTCTAGAGAGAGGTAGGGTGCTCTGGACCTCAGCTATTCCCACAGAATATCAGATTTATTTACTCCCGCAGGCTTAATCAGCAAATCCATTTTCAAAGCTTATTTTCTCTGGTATGTTTGTCATCACAAGAAATCAGAGATGTGTTGCTTTATGGTAACTGGTGAGTTAACATGCATGGAATAGTTCTGTTTCCTCATTGGATGTGTCCTTCAGCCTTTGTACATCAAAGAAACCCCTCACTAAGGCAGAGTTTCTTTCCTCTCTGTCCATTCTCTGCTCTCTGAAAGTCAGATATCAGCCTAGTCCCTTTCTCTCACCTGGGACTGAATACCAACCCTCAGATCAGATTTTTGAGCTACAGACAAGTGTGGGAAACCTGGGCTTATCCAGGTGGTCTTACTGGTTTCAGCACTGGTTCTTCATCCCTGTTTTTAGAGTGTGACCTGACATGACAGGAATGACCAGCCAGACTTTTTCAGCCAATGTGATATTTAATCTGAACTTCAAAAATACAGAATCACAAGTGACAATAAATGTTTCAAAGAACAACAGGCATACATCTCTCTCAGTCCTCCTCCCTCTAATAGAAACCCAGGCAGGCTGAATGTCTTCTGACTTCCCCAGCACTGTGTGTGTCTGGCACTCTGATATTTCCAGACAGGTAGCCGTCTTTATCTGTGGAGAAGGAAAAACAAACAAACAAACAAACAAACAAACAAAAAAGCCACAATCTTGAGTCCTGTGGAACTTTAAAAATCTAACCAATTTCCTTGGGCATAAGCTTTTGTGGTCTCTATCTCACTTTCTCAGATGCATCAAGTGGAAACTACAGTTGAGAGGTAGATATACATATGGCAGGATGAAGGATGGTGAGTGTTATCAAAGTCAATTAAGTTAGGGCAGATTTGGCCCATTTACATTAGTTGACTGGATAGTGAGAATGTATGAACAGGGACTTTTTTTTTATAATGTGCTAACCATTCCAAGTCCCTATGCAAACCCATTCTAATTGTGTCAAGTTTGCAAATCAGCTCCAGCTCTGCTGTTTCACACTGAAGTTCATTTTGAAGTATGTGAACTTTCAGTTCTGCTATTGAGTGCCCAGGGAGTTTGAAATAGTCTTCTACTGGTTTATGTATTTTACCATTTTTTTAACTCTGATTTGTGTCCTTTTATGTTCGTTTGTAAGGATAGTTTGGTTTGGTCAATGTACGTGGCAGAGGGGCACTGCTGACACATAATGGCATATACCACATTAGTGGATGTGCGGGTGAATGAGCTCCTGATGATGTGGCTGACGTAGTTGGGAGCTGTAATGGTATCATTGGAGTATAAGTTTGGGCGCAGTTGGCAACGGAGTTTGTTGCAGGGGTAGGTTCCTGGGATGCTGTCTTTGTTTTATAGTTTTCAATGCTGGTGACTATTTGCTTCATGCGGGGGGGTGGGGGGGCGCTTCCTATGAGCAAGGATTGGCCTGTCTCCCAAGACTTGACTGAGTGATTTATCATCTTCTAGGATAGGTTGTAGATATTTGGTGATGAGTTCGAGGGATTTTAGCTGGAGTCTGGATGTGATGACCAGTGGTATTCTGTTGCCACAGAACTCTAGTTGTTTTCACTTCAACATGTTTCTCACAACCAATTCCCCAACTATGAACACACTCCCAAGCCTGACAACGGCAACTGTGTAATTTGGCTGGAGACTGGCATTAGGGTCTTCACAGTATGAAGCAGAGGAGTTTTCTGTAACTGCTGTCTAATGTTTAGTTAGTGACGGCTATTTTTTTTTTTACCCTTCCTGCTTCTTTTCTAGCAGCCTGTAATTAAACTAACACTAGACATCCTGTAAATATCCCATATTTAACCCAATATAGGCATGATAGTAGGGGGAGCCCATGGAATTAATATTGTAGATGCTGACACCAATGCCTGGATCACTCAAGATAAAAGCAAGAGTTTGACAAAACATTACCTTTGGGGATCCAGTGAGATATTAAGCCAAGTATAGAGAAGGTTATGAGTGCAAAGTGTTCCCCAGATTTTTGTTTGCTGACAGGTGATTGAATTAGGGCTGAGCAGCTCAAATCTTCTCCATTTAACAAGAAATGCCAGTGATAGACTCTATATTCCTTTTCCCCCTTTTAAGCTCAGAAATCATCCCTGGAAAAAGATCAGAGGAAAAAGAGTGGTATTACCTGTGGTGTGTTTTTTTAAAATATGATCCTATTCATATTATGCGGAGACTTTTCACAGGAATACAATAATTAGAAACCAAAAATTCATCCCATACCTGTCTCTTGAAAGCCAGTTGCAGAGTTGATGGAGTCTACACAGGAATCACAGGGGATAACTTTACTCCTTAACAGGGCTCTCCCCAGGAATTGAAATGGGGGGTGAGTTTTTTTGGGGGGGGGACGTGAGGACCAATCACGTGTGAGACTGTGGCGGTACAGAGAGTCTGTATGGCACCATAGTAAAAACTGAACAGTGGTTCATGAATAGAGTTTCTAGGCATCTGGGAAAAGGAGGACATGTCCTCTTTTTTACCTTCATGTCCTCCATCCGGCAGGAATTTTAAAAATAGTTGATTTTGTCTGGCTTTTTACGTATGATGTGTAGCATGTTAAAAACAAACACAGCCAAGGTCCTGAGCCCAGCATGGGGACCTTTCTTCAACAGCTGTCCTTTTCAACAGGAATCCAGTTATCTCAGTTAGTTGAACTGGTGACTCTTCAGCTCAAGAGTGTGGGTTTGAGCCCCATGTTGGATGTTTTAATTTTTGGCCTATTGCTCCCTATGAAAGGGCTAAATTGGGGCAAAATATAGCAACCCTCATAAAACGGAGGGAAATAAAGTATACGGTAAAAAAAATTACTAACAGGGACTGATTAAGTAAAACAAATAAAGAGGCACATTTGAACTGAATAGAAACAGTTCAGGACTTTTGTAGTTCTGTTTTTGTTTTTGTTTTTTTTTTTACTTGTTAAATGAGCTGCTGTAGAAAATGAAAAAAAGAGAGGTGAGCTTTTTTTTTTTTTAAACCCTTTTAGGTACTTTTATATTAGTTTATATTTGAAAATTTAGGGTTTTTTTTTAACTTTTTGAAGACTCCTGAACATTAATGAAAGGGTCATGAAAAGCTTTCATTTACTGAAAAAGTCCAGTTTTCAGTAAAAGAAAATATTTTGATTTTTTTTTATTTTACAATTATTTAAAAACACATGGCATTGTGTAGTTTTAATGCTGCATTCACTGATCATTACCCATTATCCATCACATAATATGGTAATGACAGTTATATTAATAGTACGTTTTCTCCATTTCCTCCTATGTCCTCCTTTTTGTATTTCCCTGCCTTCCTTTCCATGCTTTGGTATCTGGTAACCCTATTCATAAATGACCATTCTCTTAGATTATCACACAAAGTTGGCTACTGCTCTGGGACAAATACCATTCAATATATTCATAAATGATAGTTAAATGGGGTGAACATGGAACTGTCAAATTTTGCAGATGGTAAAAAATTACTCAAGAATAAATTGGATTATTATTAATTTTGGCCTATTAAATCCAGACCAGAATGTGAAGAGTTTTAAAAAGGGATCTTACAAAACTGGATGATTGGTCAACAGAATGGCAGCTGAAATCCAGTGTTAATAAAGACAAAGTAATGTATATTTGAAAACAGAAACCCAATGATACATATAAAATAATGGGATCTAATTTAGCTGTTACCACTCAAGAAAGAGAGAGACTCAGAGACTCTAAGGTCAGAAAGGGGCATTATGATGATCTGGCCTTCTGCACAATGCAGGACCCAAAACCTCAGCCACTCATCCTGTAAAAAATCTCTAACCTCTAACTGAATTATTAAAGTCCTCAGGTATGGCGACAGACAATTAAAATAATTATGGGTATTGCAAAGCTTCCCTCTGAGAAGAGCTTAATCAAACTGGGACTTTTCAATTTGGAAAAGAAATGAATAATGATGGATATAGAGGTCTATAAGATTGTTATTGGTATGGAGAAATTGAATAAAGAAATGCTATTTAATATTTCTCTTCACACAAGAATTAGGTGTCCCCCAATGAAATTAACAGGCAGTAGGTTTAAAACAAACAAATGGAAGTATTTCTTCCCATAAGATGGGGTTGGACAGGGATGGATGCCACACCATGCTCTGAAATGTTCCTAGTCTCCTTATGCCTAGAAAAAAGAGAGAGAGAGAGATGGGGGGTGGGGGGAGGAATGGGGAAACAAAGCAAACAAAAAAGCCCACAAGGAGTCTTGTGGTACTTGAAGACTAACAGATTTATTTATCACATGAGCTTTCACGGAGATGCATTGCTCCATGACTGCCTGTTCAGTTCATTCCCTCTGAAGCACCTGGCAATGGCCACTGTCAGAAAACAGGTTACTGGACTAGATGGCCATTGGTCAGCTCCAGTATGGCCATTCTAATGTTCTTATGTAAAAATAAATTAAAATATTAAAATCAAAATAGTATAGAAAATATCCAAGATAATTACCTCTCAACGTAATGATGCTGTGAGATAATGACCTTGGCAAATAAAGCATTTTAAAAATCTTGGCCTACTAGGAAATATATATATTTCCTAGGGCAGGAGGGAGGCGGGGTTTGGTGAGTGTCAAAGCCACTGTCCTGGAGGAAACCCAGAGCACCCAGGCGTACATCAGTAAGATGGTACCCAAAGATGAGCTGCTGAGAGGATGCCTGGGGCAGCAGCAGCAGACATGGGAGGAAGATCAAGCAGAAAAAGTGCCATGGCAAGACAAGACCCTGCATGGGATGTACCATCGACAGATAGCTGAGGTGGCTGACATTGGGAAGTCCTACCAGTGGCTGGAAAGGGCTGGACTAAAAGACAGCACTGAGGCACTGATCCTTGCAGCACAAGAACAGGCACTGAGCACCAGATCCATTGAAGCAGGGGTCTACCACACCAGACAGGACCCGAGGTGCAGACTGTGCAGAGAGGACTCAGAGACAGTCCAACACATAGTGGCAGGATGTAAGATGCAGGCAGGAACAGCATACACTGAACGGCACAACCAAGTAGCTGGCATTGTGTACAGGAACATCTGCACAGTGTATGGGCTAGACCCTCCCAAGACCAGATGGGAGATCCCACAGAAGGTCGTGGAGAATAACAGGGCTAAGATCCTGTGGGATGTCCAGATCCAGACAGACAGGCAGGTAGTGGCCAATAAACCAGAAGAGTGCAGTGCTAGGAACAGCTAAGATACTGTGCAGAATTCCCCTCTCACCCCTATGGGTGGTATGTGTCTTCCTCAACCTCGGGTCCTCTACCAGAGGCCTGGGAGTTTGAGGGTTCTGCGCAGTATCTTAGCTGTTCCTAGCACTGCACTCTTCTGGACAGAGAGCTCTGATGTTGTTCCTGGGATCTCTTGGAGCCACTCTCCCAGCTTAGGAGTCACAGCCCCGAGTGCTCCTACCACCACCGGGACCACTTTGGCCTTCACTTTCCACATCCGCTCTAGTTCCTCTTTCAGGCCCTGGTACTTCTCCAGCTTTTCATAATCTTTCTTCCTGATATTGCTGTCACTTGGCACTGCTACATCTATCACCACCGCTGTCTTCTGGTCCTTGTCTATCACCACGATGTCTGGTTGATTGGCCAGTACCTGCCTGTTTGTCCAGTAGGTTTACTTAATACTCTCTGTAATCAGTTTGGACTGTTAGCTTTTATTCAGTGGCCAGTTGAACAACATTTGTCCCCAGTTAACTGATCAGCAGTTGTTTCTGACACTTATATGAAGGGCCATGCACACAATAATTGTGATACAGCTGTGTACAGCTTCCCTAAAAATCATAAGACAACAGACCTGTGGTTCTGTTTGTTGGGAAGTAGTAGACATGAGGTAAAGGAAAAGGATTATGAGTGCTGTTATGTAATTTATGTTTTCACCTCCTATGGGAGCAAAGCTACAGTTATTTGAACACTCAGCTGGATAGTAATTCCAAATTAGTGTTTGCACTATTCACCATTGGGAACACCAATCATTCTTCTATCCCACTGAGCTGACTTTCACTTGGAGACCATGGCAGTCCTGAGAGGGTAAATAGGCAGCTGTAGGATAATTGACTTCTTATCTACTCACAACTAGCCAGGCAGAGCATTCGTCCTCTCCTTTAGGGATTTGAGGAGGCTAGACTGCATCAAAGGGAGCATTTTTAAACCAAAATTAATAGAGCCTAGTGCTGATGGATTTTAAACATATCGAGGAGGAGTGATGTTTTGGCAATCAATGGATATGTCCACAAGTCTCTTTTATTTTGAAATAACACTGGTTATTTCAAAATAAAAGCGATTAATGTATATCATCGCATATAAGCCGAGAATTTTGAGCCTGAAAATTGGCTTCAAAACAGGCACTTGGCTTATACTCGAGAGAATATGGTAGACAGCCCCAGCCAGCAGTTTCCCTGACCATGAGGCAGGCCGGAGCTCCAGTGTTGCCCGGCAGCCATCTTGGGCAGTCGGTGGGAGTTGCGGCTGGAGTAAGGAAGGGTCCCCGGCATCTGGAGTGGCCAAATAAGGAGGCCCGGGGTGGGGGGTTGGCCTGGACATTGATTCAGGGAGGATTCAGGGATTTGTGAGGGGTGCCTGGCAGGCTGGGAGGAGCGGCAGCAGGGGTTGCGGGGTGACGGGGAAGGGGGTGGAAAGGGTCTTTGGGAACAGGGGAGCAAGAGCAGGAAGCTGAGAAGGGAGTAGCGGGCAGCAGTGAAGAGCCAGGGGGCAGCAAGAGGAGCAGGGGGGCAGCAGTGGGGAAAGGGCAAAGCAGGGGGGCAGCAGCAGGTAGCAGTGAGGGAAGGGTGGAGCAGGGGGTGGCAGTGAGAAGGGGGCGATAGGAGGAGCAGGGGGGCAGCAGTGAGAAAGGGGCAGAGCAGGGAGCAGCAGTGAGGGACGGTCAGAGTAGGGAGCAGCAGGAGGAGCTGGGGGGCAGCAGCAGGAAACTGAGAAGTGAGCAGGGGTGTAGCAGTGAGGAAAAGGCAGAGCAGGGGGCAGCAGGGGTGATGGAAGTGGGGAAAGGGCAGATCAGGAGAGCAGGCGTGAGGAATGGACAGCAAGGGGGGCAAGGGAAAAGCAGCAGCAGAGATTTTGGGGTTGGGAAGCTCTCAGAAACTCCAGAGGAAGCCAGCAGCAGTGGGTGGGGTGTTAGGGGCCAAGGCCAAAACGGGACCTCAGCTTATACCTGGGTCACCAATTTTAGCTTCTTTATTGGGCTCAGAACTGGGGGGTCGGCTTGTGCCCAATTTGGCTTATACCAGCGTGTATATGGTAAGTCCACACAACATATTCTTATTTTGAAATGACAGGCTCCATCATTTTGAAATAAGAGCTGTCATTTTAAAATAGCTTAAACCTCCTTTAAATGAAAACGGCCCTTATTTCTAAATGGTTATATTGAAATAATGTCATTCAGACATGTTATTTCAAAATAACCATTATTTCAGAATAACACTTTTGCCCTTCTCCTTCCCTGGGTGCCTTCCTTTTAGCCTATATTGGGTGGAGGCATGGCCCACGGAGAGGGCCATGTTGCCACACCTCCCATGGTGCCCCTCTTCTAAAATGAAATAGCAAGTCCTGTGTTGGGACATGCTATTTCGCTTTGAGCTTTTCCTTTGATTTGAATTTACATTTTCTTAATTCAAATGATCTTATTATGAAATAAGGACTTTATTTTAAAATAACTCATTTTGAAATAACTGATTTCAAAATAATGATATACGTGTGGACATAGCCAATGTTTCTCAACTCAGAACCTGTCCTTCGGCATTTATTCCAAGTCCTGCAAGAGGCAATGTCATAACTGGGAGTAAGGAAAATACATAAATAAATATGAAGAAATAAAATACAGCAGTAAATAATATCAGTTTAGAACACATGCATTCAGAAAACACAATCACCATTTTCACAAGGTACTTGACCCATGATTGACCATAAAATTACAGATCACATTCAGAAGGGAAGGGCCAAAGAGGGTGATTGTGTGTGGATGTAGGTGAGAAATGCAAAATCACACTGCATAAGTAAGCTGTGGATCTCACAGGCATAAAACATCAGTTGTCAAGACACTTTAGTAGGACTAAGACAGGGACTAGTCATTTATATGGGAAATGAAAAGTCCAATTATAAAAATAAGGAGCATTTGTAATAAAGCAAAACAAAAAAGTTTCTTGAGGATTATAAAATTCACTGATTTATACCATAAAATATATCAAATTTGTGTCTGAGAGGTGGAACATTTTTTTAGGGAGTGTTTTATGTCACAGATGTCTATAGTGTGACTTTTTCTGATATAGTTAGTATTGTCCCCTGGAAAATCAGCTGGAAGGATCATAGAGCAGATTCAGTTGGGGAAAGCCTATATTCAATTGGTGGTGTATATTTGAATACAAGAATGGACACACTAGGTCATAGCAATGGTCTGGCTTGGCTAGCATCATTTCTGAATACAGTGGCTGATGACAGCTGCTTTAGAAGGAATGAATAAAACAGCTAACCATCAAATGTAAATTTAAGTTTGTGGTTTTGCTGATCTTTCTTGAAATCCTAGAAGCCTCTTCATAATGTCTTCTTCAATACTATATAATTTCTTGTTATTTTTCCTTTTAGGAAGAAAAGTTGAAAGTTCCTTGGACGTAAACACAGCTCAGCATGTCAACTCTTAATGACACCAAACTCCGACATACAGTGTTCCTTCTCACCGGAATATTTGGTCAGGAAGATGTAAATGTCTGGATTTCCATCCTCTTCTGCCTAATTTATGTCATTTCTTTACTGGGAAATTCAGTCATTCTCGTCATTATAAAAACAGACCCAAGTCTCCATAAGCCAATGCACATTTTTATTTGCATGTTGGCCATCGCAGACCTTGGCTTATTGATATCCACCATGCCAACCACACTGGGCATATTCTTGTTTAGCTCTAGGGAGATCAGCCACAATGCGTGTTTTGCCCAGATGTTCTTCATCCACTCATTTACATTCACTGAATCCTCTGTGCTCTTGTCAATGGCCTTTGACCGTGTTGTTGCCATCTGTAACCCACTGAGGTATGCCTCTATTTTAACACCATCAAGAATAGCCAAGTTGGGCCTGGCGTCTCTGCTAAAGTCTGTGTTTCTAATTCTTCCGTTCCCCATTCTCCTGAAACAGTACCGATATTGTAAAGCTAACATCCTTTATCACTCCTGCTGCCTTCACCAGGAGGTTATGACACTGGCTTGTTCAGATATAACAGTCAACGTCATCTATGGATTGTTTGTAACAGTCTCTTCAGTGTGGTTGGATATCATGCTCATCCTAGTTTCTTATGTGATTATCCTCAAAACAGTGCTGAGCCTTGCATCCCAGGTGGAGCGCTTCAAAGCCCTGAATACCTGCGTCTCCCACATCTGTGTTGTCCTACTTTCGTACACACCACTGATTTGCTTATCAGTGATATATAGATTTGTGAAGAGCTCTTCTCCCTTGGTTCAGAATATCTTGGGCAATATGTATTTGCTGATTCCACCCTTCATGAACCCGATTGTCTACAGCATGAAAGCCAAACCCATTCGTGCAAGGATAATCCGGTTATTTGTAAACTGATGAGTCTCTCCATCGCCTGGCTTCAGCACTGGTAAGGCAGAAGATGAACTACTGGTCTGTAGCATCAGCTTCTAGGACAGGAAATTTCCCAGGGCTACCTGGACAGAGGCAGGGTGCAGAATTCACAAACTTTTTTATTTTTTATTTGTTTTATAGAGTAAAGCAGGGGTGTTGTCCTCCTGATGAAAGGCTCAGGGCTCAGGCTTTTGCCCCACTTCCTTCCACGTGGCCCCCCCCCCCCCCATGGCTTGATCTGGTACCCATCCGGATCAGGCTCCTGCTGCTTCTAGCAGCCCGGGAAAATCCCACCCAGCCCCAGCCGCTGGCTGCCGGACAGCAGGAAATATCTTGGGCTCAGATATGTCTCCTGTTGTTTGCCACTGGCCTGCAGGCAAAGGCTGGATCCAGATGTGGCCCTCCAGGACCTCTTGCTGCAGACCAGCTCGGATACAGCTTCTGCCACTGTCACCCAGCAGCTCGTGGTCCCAGTGGACTGATCTGAATCCTGCCGCTGCCTGTGTACCAGTGGCAAACAACAGGAGCCAGATCTGAGCCTGGGCTGCATGCTGTTCACTGTCAGGGAGAAGCTGGAGCCAGATAGTACCTGCTGGGGCCCCCAGCTGCTGGCTAGCTGTGGCATAACCTGGACCCAAGCTGGCCAACTGTAGGCAGTCCATGTTCAAATCCAGCTCCTGCCACTGTGCTGTGCTTGGAGGCCCCAATCAGCCCCAGCTCCTGCTGGGACTCAGGTGGAGATGTGAGTCAGGGCTGCAGCCACTCCGGCCCTACGACAACAACAGTGCTGGAGCCACGGGATCAGTGGAAAGTTATTTCATAAAATTGTGTGTTGATAACTGACAAAACTTCAGAATTCAGCTTGATAGAGTCAATACACATAGGAAACATGAATGATTCATCCAATTCTACATGACCTGTAAGTATTCTTTCAGTCATTAAACTATCAGGAACCCTCCCACACACACACACACACACACAAAAAATGGCAGAGCTGTTCAGCAGTTGGAGCCCCTGGCCTTTCCTGGGCTCTGGGGCTGTTCCATTATTTATGAGAGTGGCACCAGCTCTGGAGGCATTTAGGGTCCATCAGCCAATTAAGGTTCCCAGAATTTCAAGGCTGCCAGCAGCTTAGCAGAGGAACATACTGGGATGAAGGAAGATGATCCCAGCTGGGGAATAGTGCATGCTTTGTGAAACCCCAGGCTAATACTTACTTAAGGGGCTTCAACTGGATAATTGTAGTGCAGGGTAGGGCCTGAGTCCCCTCACTCCCTACCAAC
The DNA here is from genome assembly GCA_007922195.1 of Podocnemis expansa. NCBI lineage: Eukaryota > Metazoa > Chordata > Testudines > Podocnemididae > Podocnemis > Podocnemis expansa. The sequence continues at coordinate 15,581 of VOCP01028523.1, forward strand.
CCGATGGAGCCATAAGAGGCAGGGCTGGCTTTGTCCTCTCTTCGACCATGAGTGATACCAGGAGGTATGAGCTGCACTTACTCAGCCCAGGGGACGTGGAAGTTACTATGCCAGTGCGGGCTGGTAAAACTTCAGCAAAACTGAATCAACACAAGCACCAGTCGAGAAGGTGGGGATCTTTTGGTGAAAGAAATAAAGAAAGCTTGCTTTGTGCAAAATGAAGATCAACCCACTTTACCAGGTGTGCTGTGCACTTTGAAGTTCTTACAAATAGGCAAAGTTTGTCTCTATCCCTCCAGCTGCTCTAAATGCCGCTGAGGCTCATAGGAAACAAGCCAGAGAATCACACCCCTGTAACTGGCTCCTTGTTTTCCCCAATCTTGACAGCAAAGAGGTGACTTAGGAAGCTGAGAACCTATACGGTCCAGATTGTAGGCCGGTCCTGTGGTTTGAGCATTGTGCTACAAATCAGGGTCCAAGGTCGCAGTGGGAGTCAGTGCTAGAGATTGGAATTAAATGTTAATTGCCATAATCATGAAGCTCTTTCTTAATCAGGAGACCCTCCTTTTATTTCCTTTCCGGAAGATGGGAGCAGAAGGTCATGTCCTAGAACTTAAAAGAGTTCAAAACTCATCTTTGTTTGTTTCTGTTCCACATGATGTGTGTGTTCCTGTTATCTGTACAAGTGTCCTATTTTTTATTAAGTCCTTTTAATCACCCAATCAATATAAATGTGTGACCAAGATTTTCAGAAGTTTATTAGGCATAACTTAAATGCTGAACCATCATGTTCACTCAATTGTCATTATTATTATTATTATTATTATTATTATTATTATTATTATTATTCACTCTTTGCCAGGGCCCGGGGTGTGCCTGGGCAGGGATCGACCCAAAGCAGGAAATGTTCACTGGACACTTACTGGCTCCTCAAATCAGGTATTTCTTGCATTTAGCAACACCAAAGCTTTGCTGCACCCTCATTGGCCTGGAGTTCGATGGGGCCCAGAGTCCACTGAACAGAGACTCCACATATAAGGCTTAATAGTGAATCAAAGTTTTTATGTAACTCGTGTTGTAGGGAAGAAGATAAACTGAACAGTAATATTTTACTAGGTCCAGATGGGATTCATCGGACAGGTGTGAAGGAACACAAGGGTGCAATTGCAGAACTAGTGCCTGGTCGCTCAGCAATCATTTAAATTGGATTCTTTACCAGATGCCTGGAGAATAGCTAAGGTGGCTTTTCTTTGATTGATGGCTTTAGAAGTGTTAGCCTACTTTTTCACATCTGCAATGCACAATTTGTCCTGACATTCTGAGGTTCAGTAATTGGTGAATTATTTCTTCCTTCCCTGGGGAAGTTCAGACTAAAATTATCTAGGGTCCATGTTTGACAGTTCACACAGCTTATGGAGCTCAGTAAACTGTCCTGGTGTTCCAGCTGACCTGGAAGTCTTTAGGGATTATATAGGAGAACCTTAAAGTTTCCCATCCAGCACCATGATTGTTGGATGTGAGATTTGTACACTGATTCTCAGGCTAAAACCAATGGTTTCCACTTTCTGCCTCATAGGATTTGTTGAGTTGTCTCTTTCTGAAATAAAGTTAGTGGTAAGAACTGGGGAAAGGTTGAAGTCAAGGTCAACCTGGGCAGGAATTTTCCTGCATTGAGACTTGAACTCTTTAGTATTGTCAGAAACACCAAGAGATTAAAATAAGAAGTTAAGGATTTATAGTTAATATTTTAAACAACTATTTGTTAATAAAATAAAATAAAATAAAATAAAATAAAAAGAAGAAAAAGAAAAACCAAGCAAAGAGTCCTGTGGCACTTTCTAAGCCTAACAAATCTAATTTTCACAAGAGCTTTTTTTGGAAAACATTCCACTATGTCAGATTCTTCAAATAATTTTCAGAACATTTGATGAACTGTGGTTTACTTCCACAAAACCTCATGTGATAAATACATTTCTAGTCTTTAGAAGTGGCACAGGACTTCCCACTTGCAGTTAAAAAAACCCCCAAAAACAAAAAACAAAAAACAAAAAAAAAACAAACAAACAAACAAACAAACAAAAAACAAACAAAAAAATTATGACTCCAACGTTTCTTTGCCGAGTGATAACAGCTAATTTAGGTCCCATTAGCTCCACTGGTAGACTTGAGATTGTTTTTGCGTGTACATTCCTTCGCACTTATCATCACTGAGTTTCATCTGCTATGTTGCCCTGTCACAGATTCTTGTGAAATCCTTTTGTAATATAACAATCTGATTTGAATTGAACTGTCTTGTACGGCTGAATACTATCTGCAAACTTCACCAGTTCACTCTTTACATTCTTTTCCAGATCCTTTATGAAGATGTTAACAGTAATGGTCCCAGCATACTAACCGAAGGGACACAAATCTTTCTTTCTCTCCATTCTGAAAACTGACCATTTATTCATAAAATCATAGGGTTGGAAGGGACCTCATGAGGTCATCTCATACAACCGCCTGCCAAAAAAGCAGAGCCACTCTCAATAAATTATCCCAGCCAGGGTATTGTCTAACTGAGCCTTAAATATCTCCAAAGATGGAGATTCCACCACTTGTCTAGGTAGCCCATTCCAATGCTTCACCACTCTCCTGGTAAGAAAGTTTTTTTTCTAATATCCAGCCTTAACCTCCCCAGCTGCAATTTGAAACCATTGTTCCTTGTTCTGTCCTCTGTTACTACAGAGAACAGCTGAGCTCCATCCTCCTTAGAGCATCCCTTCAAATAGCTGAAAGTTGCTATCAAATCCCCCCTAAGTCTTCCCTTCTGCAGGCTAAATAAGCATAATTCCTTCAGTCTCTCTTCATAGGGCTTATGCTCCAGCTCCTTGATCATTTTTGCTGCCCTCTGCTGGACTCTTCCTAATTCGTCCACGTTGTTTTTTTAGTGGGGAGTCCAAAACTGGCCACAGTATTCCAGGTGTGGCCTCACCAGTGCCAAATAGAGGGGAATGATCACATCCCTCAATCTGCTGGCAACACTTCTTCTGATGCAGCCCAGTATGCCATTGGCCTTTTTGGCAGCAAGAGCACACTGTTGACTCAAATCCAGCTTCCCATCCACCATGACCCCCAGGGCCTTGTCTACAGTGCTGCTACTCAGCTGATCATTCCCCAGACTGTAGCAATGCATGGTTTTTTTGTTTTTTTTTCATCCCAACTGCTGGACTTTGCACTTATCCTTGTTGAAACCGCATGAGATTTCTATTGATCCACTGCTCCAATTTGTCAAGGTCTCCCTGGATCCTGTCCATGACCTCCAGCGTGTCTACCATTCCTCCCAGCTTGATGTCATCCGCAAAGTTACTGAGTGTGCAATCCATCCCATCATTCAGATCATTAATAAAAATGTTGAACAGAACTGGCCCCAGGACTGACCCCTGGGGCACAGCACTCATTACTGGTTGCCAACTAGACATGGAGCCATTGGCTGTGTTCTCACACAGTGGGTTATTTCGATACGGTTGTTTCAAAACAACCGTGTATCGAAATAACGCTTATTTCGAAACAACTTATTTCGAATTAACAAAATGTTAATTGGAAATAAAGAAAAAGGCGGGAAAGAAAATAGCAAGTTCACAGTGTGAACTTGCTATTTCGCTTCCACAAGGGGCTGCAGGCACTGGCTGGCTTCAGCGCTGCCCTGCGCTGCTCCCCGCCAGTGCCTGCAAAGGGGGGCTGCAGGCAGCGGCAGGCTTCAGCGCTGCCCAGCGCTGAACCCCACTGGTACCTGCAGAGGCGGGCTGCAGGCACCACCGGGCTTCAGCGGTGCCCAGTACTGCTCCTTGCTGGCTG
>ML682142.1:0-46469 GCA_007922195.1 Podocnemis expansa
ACCTAACGTCATGATGTCAGATTTGCATATAAATTCTAATTCAGCTGTTTCCCTTTGGACCCTTGATTTGTAATTTTTCTGTTAAAGCACTATAACTGTCATGTCTTTCACAGAATATGCAGGGAAATAAAAGGGTTTCCCTTCTGATTGGCTGACTTTCGCATTACAAAGGGTGTTTTTCCCCTCTTTTAACCCTCCCACCGTCTTATTTTTTGTTTCACAGTGTTTGAATCAAAACAACTGGCTTGATTTACTAAAAATATCTGAACTGACCCTTCTTTGTATTTCTTTATTCCCTTCCATACTGTAGTTTCTATTTCATGCATCTGATGAAGTGGGATTTTGTCCATGAAATTTTATGCAATTAATAAATTTATTAGTCTTTAAAAGTGCTACAGAACTCCTTGGTTTTTGGCTGAACTAGACTACCATGGCTACCCTGCTGCAAATTTAATAATAAGTTTAACTGGAAGGCATGCTTTTGGTAGAAATAAAGCTGTGTGGTGTTTTCATCCAACAATGAAATAGAAGCATAATCTAATTATGAGGGGATCAGCCCAGAGGCATTATCCTCCTGCAGCACCTGAGGCTCATTCCTATTTCTCCTGACCCCTCAGATCCCTTCTCAGTACCTTTGAACTTCCTCAGAGTCTTCTTTAGAGTAATAATTTTCTGGGAGAAATCAGTGAGTCTCTTTAGCAGTTCAGGAGAAATCTCCTCTGGCTGCTGGAACGTCCCCTTCTCACACCTAGACGGAAACAATTTCACACAGTTATTTAATTCAGGTTATGTCTTCACTAACGGCAGCAAAATTGCCACTTTCAGCCTGACATTCTGGGAGCGCTTAGCAGCAAATATGTACTCGCTGCTGTGCTCTGGAAGGTCAGCGCCAGAAGTCCAGCCCCCTAGAAGATGGGGTGGAAGCTGACCACAAGGCATTTGCAATTGGCTTCCCCATGTGTCCCAGCAGCTTAGGAAGTCGCAGGCAGTTACACAAAGCATTTTACATGCCTTGCATATCTGCCGGTCGATTGCTGCCAAAAAGCTGCCCAAGTGTAGACTAGGGCTAAGTGTCTCATAGTAAGTTCTTGCTAGTGAATTGCTGCTCTCTTTGGCCTGGCATGAGCATTACTCTAGTTCTCCCAGCCTCAGAGCAGGGGCAGTGCAGGCCATCCGACAGCAACCTTCCCACAAAGGTGCCGTTAATATTTTGCAATTTTGGCTGGAGATAAAAGGGAAATTGAGGATCCAAGGCCAATTCATTCCTGAGCCTCCATGCACTGATGGACAGCAGATTCCCATGTTAAGTTTTAGAACTCTGCCCACTAAAAACTGATACACCAACTCCCTCCTGTGAAGTTTGCTCCACCATGGTCTCCAAACAATCCACATCTGGGAAAGACTTGATCACTGCTGCCCTGGGGTGAATAGTGACCAGCGTCCCAGCAGGGAAAGGCCCATACTCCAGCCCACAATCCTGAGGCAGGCTGTCTCCAGTCTATGACATTTCTAGAATATAAGTTTGGTCGGTGTTTCTCTTTCAATAAGCAATTCCAGAATCTTGCATAAAATGGTGAGAACCTCAGGATTAAGTTGATGAAGGAGACTTGTAAACAAAATGAGACTTCTCAACACATTTTGATACCAAGTCCTGGGGAGATATGGTGGTAATATCATCTCCAAGTTCTTTCCCAACTTTGTTGTGTGCGAGGGAGAGAGTCACATACCTTCTCAAGGTGCTTCTGATATCCTGTGGCAGGAGGGAGACAAAGAGAGAGAATTTCAGCCCCATCTGATTCATACACAGGGGGTTATTTTGATACAAGTTGTTTCGAAACAACTTGTATTGAAATAACGCCTTATTTCGAAATAAGTTAATTCAAATTAAGAAAATGTTAATTCGAATTAAGGAAAAAAGCTCAAAGCGAAATAGCATGTTCGGACAACAGTTATATCTAACGAGTCACCGTTGTTTCGAAACAACATGTTCTGACGGGATTGTTTCGAAACAACTGTTTCGAAACAACGTTGTTTCGTCACCAAATGGGGTTTAAGTTGTTTCGAAACAATGCCATTGTGTGAACGTGGAGTTTCTTATTTCGAAACCACCTCTGTTGTTTCGAAATAAGACTGCCGTGTGAACACACCCTTTGAATTCCAAGGAAAGGATTTTACAAGCCTGGGGAAGATAGGCCCTGCCCTGGCTTCAGGGCCAGGGATTCCCTGGGCTAATGGCACTAGTATTAATGCATCTGTGGCCCTGCAAAGAACATTAGTCATTCACATTTCAGGAACACACAGAGCTACACTTCAATCACCGATGGCTGGACTCCTGTGCTCATTTTTAGGAGCTGTCCTGTCCCTGTGTCGGCATCTGAAGTATTGTCAACTCCATCTCACCTGCAGGAATTCACTCGCTGGCTTCTGACACTTTTGCTCCACCTCACTGATCAGCTCACTGAGATGAGAAATGTCCTCAGAGACTTTGGAGATATTTTCAGTCTGAATCTCCACAATCTGCTGGCCCAACTCTTGCAGCTGCATCAGCAGGAGTTTCTCTTGTTCCTTCACAAACTGCTGTAGTTGCTTAAATTCAGACACAATTTTCTGTCTCTCCTTTTCTATCTGTTTCTGTAAAGTGATAGGGAAAGGGTTAGTCAGGGGCATGGAGGCAGCCTGGGAACCTTTCATGGAGTGCTGAGTGTGCATGAGGGAGAACCCCATTGCAAACCCTAAGATTGCTGACACATGGCTATACCCTGTGATAACCTAGAAGAGGATTCTCTCACACGTTTTTCATTTCTCCCCAGGAACTGAAAAGTCATTTCACTGTTTGACATGGTTAGGAAACTTTGTATCAATGGCCTCTGAGAAAGGTGATCCTGAGCAGCAGGAGGTAGGAGTCAACATTACATGGACAGGAGTTCCAGGGGGAAAAAAAAGAAGCAAGTTGAATAGTGCAAAAAACGATGCAGACAGAGAGAGCTGCAAGGGCTAGAAATTAACTGAAATGAAAGCTCAGATTGTGCACATGAATATTAAACAGAAAATCTATGGCTGGGGAGGACCATACACACACTCATCAAGGCCACAGAAGAATCTGCTTACAAACAGACCTCTCACCACAAATCTATCACAATTGTGGTCTTAGTGTTTCTGGGGCCCTGGGCAAAAGCTGAGGATGCCCCTCCCCACTATGTGGGGATCCATCCTTGACTTTTGCTCCCTTGCGTTGCTGCCACATTCCCTTGAGGCCCCACCACTGGCTCCCCCAAGGCTTCCAGCCACACTGGTGGCCCCATTGCTGTCCCGCTGCCACCTCCCTCAGCCAGCCTCCCTCACCTCACCACCACCACCCTCTTCACTGGTGGCACATCTGGGCCCCCACTGCCTTCCCCCTGTGGCCTCTCCACACCACCCCCACTTGGCCACCACCTTGCCAGCCCCTGTGGGTTCACTGCCTCTCCCCCAGGTTTGCTGCATTCGCCCCTAAAGCATACCCCCCTGCCCATTTGCAATGCATTCAGTCACGTCACTAGCCTCTGCCCCTCGGTCTTTGCCGGGGCCCCTGCCCCTCACCCTTCCCCAATCCCCTCCCTCCGGCCCCAGCTCCCCCACTTTACTTGGCTGGCTGAAGCTGCAGATACTGTGACTCCTCCTGGCTCAGCTGCTGCTGGCCAGGCTGATCCATGTGTGGCATGTGCAGCCACCGGGAGCTTTAAAACAGCCAGCCAGCTGCTGGAATCTGCCCTGCCCCAGTGCAGGGTCCTCCCTCAGCACAGGGCACTTGCCCACCCTGCCCTATACTGAGGACCGCCTATGCTCTACAGATCAGAAACAACAGGCACCTACCTGATACGTCTGGCTTTTCTCCTCTCCAGTCCACTTAAATCCTAGGAGTTTTTCTCTTTCTTCCCTCAGAGTCTTTAAACGGGCTTGAACGTTTTCCTGTAGAAAGAGGGATGATTTGGGGAGTCCGATTTTTGAGGGCCGAAAGGAGTGTGCAGGGGGATCTTTTTCTGCCCCGCAGAAAGGTAACTCTTGGTCCTAGTCAATTAATGACATCACAACCACTGAGGAAATGGTATATAATTGTTACCATTTTTGATGTCTGATATGGCAAGGTCCATAAAAACCAGTAAGAGAACATTTTAATCTTCCTGGACACTCACGAGTAGAGTTGGAAGTTGCCAGAATTCAACAAAAGAACTTCAAAAACATTTCAGGGTGAAACTACAGGGCTGGAACTGATTTGTAAACTTGACACAATCAGACTGGGTCTGAACAGGGACTTGGCATGGTTAGCAGACTACACAAAGTAATTTCCCCTGTTCACATATTTTCACTTTCCGATCAAATGTTGTGAATGAGCCTCACTTATCCTAACTGAATCAACTTTGTTAGTACTTGCCCTCCCCACTGTAAGGTTTCTCACCCATTCTTGCATGTGCAGACATACCTCTTAACTGCAGTTTCCACTTCCTGCAGCTGACAAAGTGGGTTGCAGCTTATGAAGGCTTATGACCAGATAAATGTGTTAGTCTTGAAGGTGCCACAGGTCTCTCTTTGTTTTTGCTGTATACAGACTAACATGGCTATCCCTCTGCAATTTGCCAGCATAACAATGGACATTAGGAGTGTGTGTCTTATATCCAGTTTTCTCCAAATCAGGTTAAATCTCTCTGTTAACTAGAGAGAGAATTCGATAATCCAAACACAACCGTTATGTATTCGTTAATGAATGGCTCAGCACAGAACAGGAAACTGGAGTGTCTGATGGTGAATCAATTACTGTGGTTTTCAGAAGATTAAACGAACAAAATTATTCAAATCCCAGAAACCAGCAGGGCTCAAAATGTGGGCTGAGATTCTTAAAGGAGCCCAACTCCTAAGTGAACTTCAACCCCAAAGCCCTGGGAATCGTTCTGGGTAGACAGAACAGCTATGTCCACATGTTGATTTTTAAATGAAACAATGACCATTGTTTTACTTTAAAAAAAATTAGGTCAAGGTGACATTTTATTGTTTCAAAATAGAATAGAATAGAATAGAATAGAATAGAATAGAATGAGGAGCTCCCTCATATCGAAACAACAAACCTTGATTCGAAATAGTAAAACCAGCTAGGAAATCGAAAGAGTCCTTGAATCGAGAGGGTTGTTTAGAAACAAAGCCATTCAGAGGAGTTGTTTTGAAAAAACAGCTGTTTCAATTAGAGGGCTTTGTCCTTCCTTCCTGGGTACATGGCACCCAGGAAGGAATGCCTACCCCCTCAGGACCCTGGAGAGGCAGGAAGGGTGGGAAGTAGGGGAAGGATCTCATGCCCCTCTTGCCTGCAGCTTCCCTGGGGGCAGAGAAAGGATCGGGGCGGCCACTCTTCCCCACTGCTTTTCAGGTGGCAAGGAAAGGATCAGGGCCATCCCTCTTCCCTGCAGCTTTCCAGGCAGCAGGGAAATGATCAAGGGCGCCCCTCTTCCCCACCACTTTCCCAGCACAAGGGAAAGGATTGGCGATGTCCCCCTTCCCTGCCACTTCCTGGGCAGCAGAGGCATGGATCTCAGTGCACCCCACCGGGGGGGGGGCAGGCATATTTCCACACCTCCCATGTTGCCCCTCTCCAAAATCAAACTAGCAAGTCCTTCCCGGGACATGCTAGTTCAATTTGTGGGGAGCTGTTAAATCGATTTAATTTAAATCAGTTTAATGGTTGTTATATCAATTTAGCTTGAATCGCTTCAAGCTAAATCAGTTTAACTCCCTGCGTGTGGACATAGCCACCTTGTCTACACACTAGGGCAAACCTCATTAGCGGGTTCCGAAGAAGTAGCCATGGTAGTCTAGTTCAGCAAGTTTAGGCTAGTTCTCCCACAAAAGCTTATGTGATAAATAAATTCGTTAAAAGTGACACAGAACTCCTTCTTTGTTTACCCATCAGAGGGTTTGATGTGTGTTAAGAACTGTTGGGGTGTCTCACATGCTGTCCTGAATGCTTTCAGGAGAAATGTCCTCTGGGAAGGGACCTACAGGCTCACTGCCTAGTAAAGAAGCAGTAGATTCTGAGATATTTCAGATGGTTGTATTTTGGAACTAAGGGTATGATTTTGCCTGGTCCTTGCCCCTTATCCCCATCACACAATAAATCAAATTGACACGTCAGCTCTACCTCTGGGCTAGTTTTGCTGCAATCCAGTCTAATCCCACTTGCATTTAGCAGGGACCTGAACTGTCTGGAGCCATTTTGTTGGTGGATTAAAGGTGCCCTGCTTTCACACAGTGTTTAGCATGGAGCTCTGCTCTAGTACAAGCCAGAATCAGTTATTAACTCCTCATGGTGCAACAGAGGAGATCAGAATCCCAGTGGGAAAACCTCATATTTCTGAGGTGGTTTGTGCCCTGGCTTTTGCCTGGGAATGCTTCTGTTCTATTCCCAACTTTGCCACTGAGCTATTGAGTGACCCTGCGCAAGTCACTGCCCTGTTCTGTGTTTTGGTTCGTCCTCCAGCCCTATGTCTGTCTTCAGTCTTTAAACTAAACTGTTCAGGGCATGCATTGTCCCCCACTCTGTCTTGTGCAAGACCCAACACAATAGAGGTCAAATCTCATTTGAGGTCTGCTGGGGCTGCTGGAAAGGAAATTATAAATCCTGTGATACAACTCATTAAAACATAGTAGCTTGTCACTTTCCCTTCTGCAGCCTGAAGGCAACACTGCCACATAAGTCAGCTCTTGAGATTTAAACCTTTCAGTTTCAGTTCTGTAGCTTGTTCTCTTATTTCACCAGCAGGGGCTGGCTTCTAAAGGAATTCAGGTTCCCACATAAAGCTTCCAACAACAGAACATACATTCCTCAGTGCCAAATCAAATCACAGGGCTGGAAGGGACCTCGTGAGATCATCAAGTCCAACCCCCTGGGAATTGAACCCAGGACCTTCTGCATGTTAAGCAGAGGTGCTAGCCACTACACTACATTGTTAAAGTCTTCTTTTTTTCACCTTCCTTGCAATGCTGCAGTGCCATCTACTTTTCATAGATTCTTTCATACACTGAAGGCTTTGCAGAGCTGAATCATAGTTAGCCCAATCATGGAAGGAGCCAGAGATCAAATATGTCAGGCAATTTGTGATTACTTTAACTTATAATTAAAATCCAAATAATTACCCATTAGATGAGAGAGATGCCCTACCTTGTACTGCTGGGCAGCCTCCTGGATGGGAACCACCACATGAGATCTGTGGGTCCGGGATCTGTCACAAACCAGACAGATGGGAGTTTGATCCTCTTCACAGAACAGTTTGAGTGGCTCCTGGTGTTCACTACAGTCTGTCATCCCTCTGGCACCCTTTGCTATATTTAGACTCAGATGTTTGGCTATTTCTACCACATTTGCCAGCTGCCTGTTTGGTCTGAGCTTTCTCTGTTGCACAATTTCTCTGCACTGGGGACAGGAGACATCTGTATGTGATTGCTCCCAGCACTGGCTGATGCAGGCTTGACAGAAATTGTGCCCACACTCCAGAATGACAGGTTCTCTGAAATATAGCAGACAGATGGGACAAGTAGCCTCATCCTGGAGACTTTCCACAGGGCTGTGTGCCATGGCTCCCTCTGAACAGTGGAACAGGGTACCTTTCACTTTCTTGATCTCAGAAATATGCCCCTCCCTATAGGAGCAGCTGGGTGTTGCCTTTTATAGAATTGACTTGTGCCATTTGCAGAGCTGGAATGTGTCCATTGGTAAAGTTACAACTCTTTAGGTTATTTGTGAAAAATGTACCACTGAGACTCTGATCCTGCAGTCACGCCCCCCACAGACCCCTAACCATGGTCATGTGGAGTCACTAGGGCTTCCCAAGCGCATCAGTGTCTATCTGTGGTGAGCTAACTGAAGCTGAAGCAATATTAAATCCACAGGCTAAAAATTGTTTGAGCTGAAATCATTTGAAAGGCCTGACTCTCATTTACACTGTCTGGTCTGGCTCAGGGCAAAGGGACCACAGTGTCACCACCTCAAATGAATTCATCAGGAGTCTCATAATATTTAGGGTTGGTTCAACACCCAGCTCCCAGAAGCACGTGATTAGCAGAGAATCTTGGCTGATCTTTACTAAAAGGAAGTTTCTAGTCCTCCTGGCTGAAGAGAAGAACTTGAAATAGTTCAGATTTATAAGATTTTAGAAAAACACACACAACCTCCCCACTCACATTTTTACTTGATTAACATTTTCTGTTTTCTTTCTTTCTTAGCTTTTTGGTGTCCATCTATTTACCTTATCAAGATTTTTCTACTAAACCTCGAGCGCATGAGTTTTTTTTTTTTTAATTGAAAACTGCTATTCTTAGGTATGCACAGCACTCCAAGAGCTGCAGCTTTTAGAAAAGCATCAAATATTGAAAGAATTGGGATAAAATCATAAGAACTGCAGACAACACCAATGTGAGATGTTTGGTAGTGTAACCCTTCTGCCAGGGCAAGATAGCAGAACAAGGGTCAGGTTCTACATCTACGGGTTTCCAAATAATGCTACAGGACCAACCAGCTCAAGTCCCCACCCAGTCCTCTGAAAAATCATGCATTATTTCCTGGACACCCCAAAAATGTAATGCTTTCCCCACTCACAGGCCCAAGTCTGAGTGTAATATACAGAATTTTAATAGAATAAAAAAGAATGTAAAGACCCAACAGCAAAAATCAGCACTGGTCTGGAGAATCAATATACAACAAGGGTCCCAATAACCCCAGGGCATACAGGGAATATATTTCATGCTAACTATCCACCTACACCACCCACTGGTCACTCACTCCATCCACCTGCACAATCTCTTGATCCTGCCTACTAGTCACTCACACTGTCCAGCCCTCCACTGGTCATTCTCACCATCTGCTAGCTCCAGCCACTGGTCACTCCTGCTGTCCTGCCATCTACTAGTTTCTCTTCAGTGATTTTAGCTCTTAAAATCAAAACAGCTGCAAACAATTCCTTCCATTAAAATAACAAAAAATAAGACTCTGCAAGAAACCTGGTTATTGATATATCCTTTTACAGAAGAGCAGGAGTTGAATCAATACCACAGACACAACTATCAGCAAAGCTAATACCCCACCCACTTGTGCTTTTCTTTGTTTGAAAACAGAGAGTTGGTCCCTCTTTCAAGTCCCTTACAGCTAATGGTGACTTTTTCACCCTTTAACTAACCTAAACAGAGTTTGAACATTCAAAAGAGTAGCATATTATAAAAGATAGTATTTCATATTTCTCTTTAGTAAAATTACAGATATTAACAGATCTGTGCTCAAATAAACCCGAATACTATTAACCATCATGCCTTGCACTCCTTTATGAGATTATGTTAATATGCTCTTTGTGCTCACACAAATGCAAAACCCATGCAGATTAGTTGCCTCCTCTTCCCCCAGAAGCTGTTAGGCACAGCTTCTAGATCTACCGTACACTAGTATGGGAAGGTCTGCACTATTGACTAAGGCTGTGTCTACACTACAGGGCTCGGTGAAGCCAGCTTCATAAGGTCTACTTAAGCTGGCTTAAAGTAGACCTTATTAAGAAGGCTTAGACCGCCCACACTCAAAATGCCAGGAGACTGCCCACATCCCCACTGACAGTGGCTAGGTTGCCCTAGGAGTAGTGCATTGTAGGTACCTGGCCAACAGTGCACTACAGCAGAAGTGCCCCTCTTTCCCGGATACTCCTTCACTACGGGAAGTGAGTGACCACACCATCCTCCGTACTGTGTGTGGCAACAGGGAGCCTAGGGAGGTCAGGGAGCCTGACATAGCCCAGCCATGTACCAGCACAGCACTCCACCCGTTCCCTGCATTTCCCAGACTTCTCTGGCTCTGGACCAAGTGCCGCAGGGCAACTGACAGCACAGGGGCAAGGCATAGCAGTTGTTAAGACTCAAACACCGGCACACAGCACAAAGAGGAAGGTGAACTCAAATCACCTGTTGTAATGGAAAAAAAAATCCATAGTCACAATTTAATCCTGCTGGCACACAATGGAACCAAAAATAAATAGCTTCTTTCTTTCTTTGTGCTGTTTCCCAGAGTTTGAATCTTAACAACTGCTTTGATTTGCTGCTACACTGTGACCTGATCCTATGCTTTACACTCCCCTGCCTTTATTTCCTACCATTCTGTAAATTTCCCTATCTTCAAAGCATTTGAGAAAGTGGGATTTTCTCCCATGAAATCTCATGCAATAAATAAATTTGTTAATCTTAAACAGTGCCTCCAGACTCCTTATTTGTTTTACAACAATATTGTGGGGGGGGCCATCTGAGAAGGGGACACACCCAGGGTTGGTCTGAGAGGGGGAAAGATAGGCAGGGTTGGGCTGAGAACGGGAGACACACAGGTTTGGGCAGAGAAGGGGAAAGACAGGAAGGAATGGGCCGAAAAGGACAAGGGGAAAGACAGGCAGGGTCGCACTGAGAAGGGGGAGACACACAGGGTCGGGTTGAGAAGGGGGAGACACGGGGTTGGGCTGAGAACGAGAGAGATGCGGGGTCAGGCTGAGAACAGGAGGGGTGGGGAGCTGGGCTGAAGAAGGGGAGAAACGTGGGGTTGGGCTGGTGACAGGCAAGGGGGGAGACACAAGGGGTTGGGCTGAGAAGTGGAAAGATGCCGAATTGGGTCGGGCTGAGAAATATGGTGGGGGAAGATGCCAGTCAGGATGAGAAGGGCAAAGGCTCCAGATCAGGTCAGGGGAAGGTGACCTGGGCTTTAGACCTAGGATGCAGGACTGCTGGGCTGGGGCTAAAACATGGTGAGTTTGGATGCCTTGCACACAGCTGAGAACGCTCCCAACTGTGTTGTGCCTTCTCTGCAGCCTGCATCCCCATATTTCAAATAGCTAGGAGGCCAATTAAATCGACTTAAGCCAAATCCTGGACCACAGTGGCTTAAATCAATTTAGTAAACTTAACTGCTAAGTTGACTTTACAAATGAGGGTTATTAAGTTGCCTTAAGCAAATGCTTAAGTTGACTTCATAGTTTCTCAGTGTGGCCAGGGCTTTGTTTAAGTCGACTTAAGATGCTTTTTAGCTAGAAAGCTGCTGTCTTCATTGCATCTGAGAACATCACACACCCCCACCCCGGTCCCTCTAAGCTGTGCGCGTGTGCACACACACAGGCCATAAAGCCTGCACACACAACAAAATAAAGCGTGCACAAAAAATTCAATAGTGCTAATATTGGTGCTCACAAAGAAATTGTTTGCGCACACAGCCTATGAGTAATTATAGGGAACATTGCCCCCTCCATGTGAAATGGAAACATTCTATTATCCCCCTTTTACAGATGAAGATGATGAGACCCAGAGTGAATAGGGACTTGCTTAAGGCCCACAGAAAATTTTGCAAGAGCAATGAATGAAAACAATGTTTGCCTTACTCTTTACACTACCACCTTCATCCTTTCTTTCTACCAAGAGCATTAGAATACACACACGTTCCCACACACATGTTAAATTAGCATGATAGTCAATGCACAGTCCCTGTCCGCAAAAGCTAAAGATGATAACATTCTTACTGACAGGCAAGAACAACTTCATCAATGGAGCGAGCATTACAAAGAACTCTACTCAAAGGATGCTATTATCAGTGATATTAGTCTTTAAAGTTTGAAATTAGTATTTAAAGTTTTTGTCTTTTCCTGTAGTTGGGAACTGAACTTCCCCCATACCTGTTCAACAAGTTTATAAACTTTTGTTGAATATTTTTCCCAATTTGGTTTTTCAGTGAAATTTCAAAATTCTCAAAATTACAGCTATCTTTATGAATGATACCAGCTATTATCTAGGTACATTACCAGTGCTATTTGACCATATAACTGCAAAGTAAATCCATTGTTGCTGCATCAGCAAACTGGAAGCATAGAAAGGAGAAAAAGACTGACTTTACAGTTAACACATGCCACTCTGTTGTAGACAATGTGTTTCTCTATGACAGTATGAGTTAAATATAGTGGCTATGGCCAGTTAAAGTGTCCAAAAAACCTATTTTTGATAGAAAAATGGGTTTGGGGCTGATTTTTTTTCCAAATGTGGTTTGCTTTCTGTAGAAAAAGTCCCCAAGATGAAGTATTTTGATTCTGAAATGCCACCCAGTGTGAGGTCTCATAGAATTATAGCTAGGGTGTATTATTTCCCCAGTCTCATTTATTAGCTGCAGAGTAACAAAACAAGATGCTTAAAAGGTTAGATCACTCCATGCCTCCCATTTAAGAGTGTCGCCACACAGAAAGGTGAGGTGTCTCAGGTTCAGATTTTGCTCCAGCCCTCCAACTACCTCTGTGCAGCCCTGATAGACTAGACCCACTACGGTTGCGTTCACACTTACAAGCTGGTTTGAATTAAAGAGGCTTAATTCGAACTAACTTCTCCCTGGTTACAATGGCACTTTAATTTATTGAATTAAGTCTTTCCTTAATGCAAAATAAGGAAAAGCTAATTCAATATAACAAAACCTCCTTTTACTTTGAATTAAAGGTTAATTCAACTTTTCCTGGGAGCCACGCATGGCTCCAGTGACTCCCTTCTCCCCAGACCCATGGCTCCCAGCAAGAAGGGAGCACAGCTCCCTTCTGCCAGGAAGCCGCGATTCCCCAGGAGAAGGGAGCTTTCTCTGTAACAAAACAATCAAATTTTATTCTATGAGCCTCCCACAGTCCTAGTGCTCAATCATTCTTCATCAGACTCACCCCATGTGCTGCCCTGTGATCCATTACGCTATTATGTATTGTTACTTCAGTAATTTGCTGGTGTGCCCCAAATATGTCTGAAATCAATAAGAAGGTGTCATACAAAGCACAGCTATATGGCAGTGTATTTACATGTTCAGACTGTTAGCAGCTGTGAAGTTTTCTCTGACACACTTACTAACAAACTAAAGTGTAGTAAATCACCTTAATAGGATTCATTTACCAAATGCTGAGAGTGATAAAGAATGTCACATTAGTGAAATCCCACCACACATAAAGGTCACAGCTGCTTCTTGGCTTTGGATACAGTTTCTCTAAGTTACTCATGCTGCAAGTCAAACAGAAATGTCTTAGGAAAATGGAATTCTAACCAAAGACTGACTGTATTGGAACCAAAAGAAGAAACCAAATCCACTTACTGAGGTGCTGAGATCGTTGTGATGACCTTGAAGAGGAACTGGCCCCAGGAATATTTAAATCAGCATAAATTATTTCTCCAGCCATGGCAAGTACAGAGGCAGGTTAGAGTGTGGAGAAGGGAGATCTGTGCCTGAGAACAGTTTCATGTGTATGTCTGCCCTCTGCTGAACAACAGCATATTTCTATTCTCTTCTTTGTAGGATCTTCTTCCGCGCTCATCACTAGAAGTCTGAGACTTCTATTAACGCACGAAGCAATCTGACCAACATCCATCACACATATTCTCTCATCACTTCCCCAGAGGGAGAAATGTGCAGTGGAGTGTCTTGGTATGGTGTGACCATTCATCCAACTCAGGTCTACTCTTCTGATCTGGTTCTCTAAGCCTGAATCCTCAGTCCTGATCGTTTCTGCTTGCTTTTTTAACATAACCTTTTATTTTCTCCAACAATGGGTATCCTCAGCCAAGGGCTTTAACTTCTTCAAAACGCTTTCCTCCGCCCACCAATGTCACTTCTATCTTTATGTCCATTCAACTTCAGCCAGCTGTTTGTCATCCATGAGGTGATTTCATCCAAGCACTGGGCCATCTTGGTGGTGGTGCTATGGTTGTAGGTAATGAGAGATATGCAGAAGATGCAAATCTTACCTATCGCTGGTGCCTGAGTCCATGTTATCTGACCAGTTCGTGGCTGCCAGTATTTGCTGAAAAGGACCACAGAGAAAATTGATGCAAGTGAGGAATTTGGTGGTGGACGTGAAGTTTCCCATCACTACTCCTTGGTTGAGCCCACCCAGGAAGGACTCAAACCATTTTAGCATATATTTCAGACCAGCTTCCTGTCTGGAGTAGAAATCAAGGGCAAGGAGAATATTTTCTAGTTTATTATTCTAATTATAAATAACCCTTGTCACCAGGCACATCACTTACCGCCAGAATGGCACATTCTCCTGGTTCTCTGGGGATGTCCTCGAGGCCAATACCTCACATGTGGTTTGCACACTCACTCCATCTCGACTTCCTGAATTGCAGCATCCTCTCCCTCCAGCTATGTCACTATCTGGTATTCCCTTCTTCTTGGGGAGGTTTAACTCACTATCAGTCCTAGGCAGTCTCCTTGCTCACCACCTTACTCAGCCTGTGGCTCACTGGGGAACCTAGGTCCATTCTTTTCTCTAGGGTCCTACTTGTAAGGGGACTGTTAGCCCCTTACTGAAACTGAACGGGCCTTTTGATTGGCCATTCCAGCCTGGAAGCAGGACTTTAACACAGACAGCCCCAGGGCCGGTGGGAGAGGCCAGCGTCCCAGGATGGCCTGATATACTGGGTGGACAGGCCAAGGAGGGAGCCAGGAGAGTGCTCCCCTGCCCCTGAGCTGAACTGCAGGCTAGACATGCCTGGGCAAGCCAGAGTGTATGTGGGGCTGAGCTAAGGAGGAAGCACTAAGCAGCCAGCAGCTGGGAGCCAGAGAACCCAGGAAAGGGGGCAAGGCTGAGCTGATTTGTGCAGAGCAGCCCCACAGCAGCTAGACCAGCAGAAAACCAAGTCAAGCTGAGCAGAGCAGAGCTGGAGCCAGAGCCAGAGCTGGAGTTGTCTGAAGCTGGGTGCAGGAGGCCAGAGAAGGAGACCAAGGTGCTGATCTGATCTGTGCAGACCCACGGCAGGAGAGCCAGAGGAGCCCGAGGGGCGCCCCAGAGAGCCATGTGGAACCAGAGCAGTGGCTGGCATCCAGAGCTGCAGCCACCTGGAGCTGGGTGCAGTGAGCAGCTGGGGAGCAGTGAAGGGGGGCTGACACTGGGAAGAAGGGCCCTGCCCCTGGAGCTTGGGGACATGTGGCCAGAGCCAGAGCTTGCATCGGGCCCCGTGGATCATCCAGTCACAGCCAGGCCTGGGCAGAGGGCTTGCAATGTGGAGAACAGACTGTGAGACTGTGCCTCAGACCCCTGAGATTCTGTGTAGTGCCCCCACACCAGGGGTAGCACTGGGGGTTTACTTTTCACCCATTTCCATTTTTTCTCTATTTACTTATTGGGTTATTTTTATTTCTGTGTGCTTAAATAAACTGTATTACTTTGAACTGTACATAGTGACTGGTAGGCCAGAAGAGTGGTCAGTGCAGTCAGCACCCTGGAGTGGGGACACCCTAGCTCTGTCCTGAGAAACCTCGATAAGAGTGGGGGCCACGCCCCAAGAAATTCTGGGGCTCAGCCTTGTCGGGTTACAGGGACTCCTCCACCCAGGAGATTGGGAGGGGAGCCTTTGAGGTCAGGCAGGCCTCTGGGTAAAGAAAGTGGGGAGCAGGGACCCAGATCCTTTTGTGCAGAATGACTTGTGGAGGGCCATGCATGCATAAGAGCCCAGGGCAGTCATTCCAGTTGTCATCCCTAGCAATGACCCTGGGAAGAGGAGTTTCTCATTCAAATCTGGTTTCAGAGCCAGGAGTCCAAGTCTGACTTCATAAGTAATAGGGAAGATGCTGTTTTAGGAGGAAAAATTGTCCCAAATAGCTATTTAGTCTGTGAAGATGTGTTTTGTGACCTGAACAGAGCTGGGAGTGAAAACAGAGGTCTGCTGGTTTTGCAAAAACATGTAGCAAACACAGTTGCTGTAATCCTGGTTAACAAGTGGTAAATGCAGAGAAGAGGTTGTGGGTTACAGTGGACAAGAAGCTGAGTGCTGTGACAGACTCAAGTCTGAGGGCTACAGGAAGGTGCTGGAAGGTAGATATATTAGCTCCCGGCTTAATAAATCCCTGTTTTCAGGGTAACATGGTTAGGGCTGCTCTGAGGCCCATTAGAGCACCTGAGACCAATTGTGGTGATTGGCCACAGAAGATTAAAAGGTCTCTGTTGCAGGCAGTGTGTGTTGGGTGTCATGGTTGGAGGATTGTCCGGGCTAAAGGTTTGTGTGGTGTGAAGTAAAGCAGAGGGAAGCAGAACCAGATATAGCTGACTAGTGGCCATTGCTGTGAGTGCCTAGAAGGCCCAGTCAGACAAAGCAAGCTTGCCCAGATGTCCCTTAGGGCCCCAGGCACTGTTCCCTCTAAGCTGTGCATGCATGTACGCACACATAAGTTGTGAAACCTGTGCACACAACAAAATAAAGTATGCAGAAAAAAATTCAGTAGCACTAATATTGGTGCTCACAAAGAAATGTTTTTGTGCACACAAAGAAATTGTTTGTGCACACAGTCTACGAGTAATTAGAGATAACATTGACCCCATGGCCTATGGGGTGGAGAGTCCAGCTCCAGTGCAAGAGGCCCTGAGAGACTGCAGCACTGGGAGTTTGGAGGAGGCAGAGCCATGCTTAAGCATGTAACGGTGAAAGCACCATGCTTGAAGCGCATGACTCACAGTGCCTGAGCAACCCCATACATCACAGTAGGAACCAATATTGTGCCATTGTTGCCAAGAAAGCTAATGGCATATTGAGCTGCATTAATAGCTGCACTGCAAAACAAGGGACGTGATTGTTCCCCGCTATTTGGCACTGATGAGGCCACATCTGGAATACTGTGTCCAGTTTTTGGCCCTCAATACAGGAAGTATGTGAACAAACTGGAGCGTAATGAAAATTATTAGGAAGCTGGAGCAGGTGACTTATGAGGAGCTGTTGGAGGAATGAGGCTTTTTTAGTCTTCTGATGAAACGACTGCGGAGGGATTTGATAGTAGCCGTCAACTACCTTCCAAGAAGGATGGAGCTGGGCTGTTCTCAGTGATGGCAGGTGACAGAACAAGGAGCAAAGGTCTCAAGTTGCAGGGAGGCAGGGGCTGGGTTCTAGGTTGGATATTAGGAACAACTTTTGTATCAGGAGGGTGGTGAAGCACTGGAATGGATTACGTTAGGAGTGGGGGAATCTATATATCTTTAGAGGGTTTTAATGCCTAGCTCGACAAAGCCCTGACTGGGATGGTTTAGTCGGGTTTGTTCTGCTTGGAGCAGAGGTCAGGACTAGATAAACTCCTGAGGTCCCTTCCAGGCCTACAATTTTAACAATAAAAGGGCTATGTAATTAACAGAGTGCAAAGGCCTCTCTCCGAATATCCTGACCTAAACCATGAACAATGTAAAGTGTCCTTCAGATGCCTTGTTTTTCTCCACTAGGTTTTCAAGTTTACTCTTCATATTGTAAAAATGCAGCTGGGCTGAAGAGCTGAAGGGCTTGAAGTGTGAAAGGTATGAAATGGACAGTTTAATTGTTAAAACCATACATTTCCTTTCTTTAAACCAAACAAACAGCAGAATGCTTTGCAAGGCTACATTTAACTTAGCGTGGGCTGTAACACTCTCTAATGGAAAATACTGGGCCCAGTCTACAGTGGCAGCAAAATTCAGCAGTAGTCACTGGGAGTTATGCAAGCTAATTCAGAGTAGCTTGCGTGACTCCCGTCAATTTGGCAACTTCCATTCTACATACCACTTCCATTGCGCTGCACCAATGGGAAATGTGTGCTCATTGACTCAGTGCCATGCTACCTGAGAAGGCGGTTTTACTTAAAACCACTTCTGGATTGATTGTTTACTGACATTCAGTTGAACCAGAAACATCAACCTGATGGCAGCAATGCCACCATCAGTGCTGATATACCCTGAATGAAAGAAAAAGAAATAGAGGGACAAAGTCAAAAAGTGCAGAGGTTGAAGTTCAGACTTTGACATTATTGTAGCAGATAAACAATTTTAAATATCAGTCCAGTTCTTGTAACTTTAAAAAATGTTATTACTGGAAAGATGGAGGACCTACATTATTTTATTGTCTGGTTAGCACTGTAACAAAATTAAACTCCCCCTATCTCTAGCTATGTTGTTATAATATCCTCTTTTAGTTCTTATTCAAAAAGTGCTGCTGTTAAACAGCCAACATTTCATTCCGGAAGAGCTACATTTTAGTGACTGACTGACGAAACAACAAACCAGAGGCTCTGAATCTACAATAATTATTCAGATAAAACTCATTGAAAAAATAAATGTAGAGCCACTATTTCAGACGTCTAAATTGCTGATTTTTTACATATAACTATTTATGCACAAGAAATTCATATAAAAGACCAGTGCTTTTTCTGTGATGGTACTGCAGAGTATGGTGTACCAGCACCTTTTTTGCCAGCCCTGCCACCCAGCTGGGGGGGTGAGGGGGAGCTCAGCAAGGGACAGGAAAGTACTGGCACTTAAAAAAAAAATGCATTGCAAAAGACATTCATAGTTATTAACAAATACACTGTGTACAAAATTGTAAAACAACACATCTGTGTGGGTTGTTTGCAGGAGAAATTGAACCTAACTTCTTGATCTAAATTCCCCTTACTTCCTGAGTGAAAAAGCTCTGCAGTTCAGAGATGATGGACTCAAACTTCTGTGAGGTAGCCACCAGATAGGTTCAGAGGACTACCATGTAAGCATGCATTTCTGCTACACAATTTAGTGGCCAGTTTGCAAAGCTGCTTTGAAATAAAACTGGTAAATTTTTTTTTTCGCTGAGAGATTTTTCTACAAAAAGTGACTTTCCAATAAAAATTGTGTTCATTTTGAGTGATTTATTTTCCTTGAGAGAAATTCAGGTTTTGGGGGTTTTTGTTTTTGTTTTTTGTTTTTTGTTTTTTTGTTTTGGTGGAGAAAATAAAAACTTTTTTTTTAATTTCCAAAGGGATAGCCGTGTTAGTCTAGTCCAGCAAAAAGAAAAAACAAGGAGTCGTGTGGCACTTTAAAACTAACAGATTTATTTTTCGCATAAGTTTTTGAGGGAGAAAATCCCACTTTGTCAGATGCTTTGAATCCATCTTCGAAGCATCTGATGAAATGGGATTTTTCTCCCACGGAAGCTCATGCGAAAAATAAATCTGTTAGTCTTAAAGTGCCACACGACTCCTTGGTTTTTTTTTAAGTCTCCCCAGCCACCACAATTAAAAGAGGTCCTCCCCCACAGACACTAAAACTGCACACAATGTTTTAAAAAATGTTTAATTGAAAAATGTAATGATAAAATTTGGACTATTCGGAATCCCCCCACCCCCCAGGACAGTTTTGGTTCCATAGTTTTTACAACATGAATTGACCAAAAGGTGGGAAAAAGGATTATCCACGTTTTATAGATTGGAACTAAGAGAAGCAGTCCTAAGAAGGCCATATTTAAAAGTGATTAAAAGATGGGACCAAAGTTAGTTTTGGTAGATTATCTGCATCAGTGATTCTTTGGTTTAAACCAGGGGTCTCAAACTGGCAGCTCATGGGCTGCATGTGGCCCCTAAAGCTATTTTCTTTGGCCCACAACAACACTATTGTTACCAATATTTGCAATATCATTGTATGAAAAGGTTTCAGTGGTGCACCCGTTGGGCTAACATCATAGTCCTCATGAGGGCCTCTACTAGTCCTCATGCAGCCCTCATAGGGATTTGAGTTGAGGCCCCTGTTTTAAACTATACCAAGACAGTCTGAGTTAGGGCATACGCCCATTGCAGAGATGACACCTTGAGCATCTGCACTGCAAAACCACACAGGAAGCTTAGACACATGCAGAGACACAAACAGGAGGCCAATAAGACAAGGGCGATTAAATTGTGTGGGCATTAAAAATGTACTTTACAATGGCATAGCTCATCAGTTCCCAACCTTTTTGGCTAGTGGACCACAAATATAATTTTTATAACTCTGTAGGGCCACCAATCTATCAGCTCATAAAATTGCATTTCTGCATACATCTTTAAGGATTACAGATCACTGCATATTTCAAGTAAACATTTTGATGCCACACTGCTCCTTTTGACATGCATTATTTTACACCTATTTTTCACACACTCACAAAGCACTAGTGCAGATGACTGACTGTCACCACACACTGACAGGGGTTAAACTATAAATTGGTGGGCCCTGGAACCCTCCTAAATTTCCAGGCCCCTTTCAGACACATCTGGGCTCTCTTCATGCACATCCAGGCCCCCTTGACACATGTCCAGGCCCCATTCATCCACCCAAGCTACTGCCCCCCAAACACCTACCCTCCTTCCCAGCTACTGCCCTCAAAACATCTACCCCATCAGATCCCGCTTTCCCCATGTCCCCACTCCAGCCCTCCTAACTGCCACCTCCCAGCTCCCCTGTTTTCACGTCACCCCCTTCATCCCCCTGACCTCTCCACACCTCCCCAGCCCACCATCCTGATCCCTCCTTTCCCCTGCGCCCTTCCCCGGCTGCTCAACTGTCCCCAAAACCTTTCCCAGGCCTCATTACCAGTGGGGCAGGGAAAAGGCCCACGGGGACTCAGCTGCATGCAAGCTGCAGGGCCATGGCTGCAACTATGGTGCTGGCCAGCTGGCTGCCCCGCAAGAGGGGGCGCACACCACCCAGGCCCAGTGGGTGAAATGGGGGGAGGAATGGCCAGGCTCGCTCCAGTCTGCAGCACCTTGAGCCAGCCTTGAGGGGAAGATGCGGGAACGCTGTGCTCCAGTGTGTTCCTCTATTTTAGGGGGCCCAAGAACGCTGCCCACTAAAAATAGGGGCCCTGGAACACCATTCTGGGGCATTCTCCCTTACTTTAAACCCTGCTGAAGCATGTGGGCTGGAAGCTAAGCCATGGTTGATTACAAACCAGAAGGCACTTATTTTTAGAGTCCAGCCCCCTCCTCAAGCATGGTGGACCCTGGCTGCTCCACTAGCAGCACCCTTCCTTCACCCCCATTTCAGCCAGAGGTGTTCATTGAGAAGGCTGCCAACTTCCATCCCCCTAGCTGCAGAAGAGAAACTATATGATCCTTTGCGTCGCGTGCTCCACCTGGGGCCCTAGGCAGTGGCTCACATCTGCAGCCAGCAGGAGGGGAGCAGAGAGCCATGTGGAAAGACCCATCAGACTACTTTTTGCCCTCCAGGCCACAGTTTGGGAATCACTGGCATAGCTTATTCCCCTTCCTGTGTAGGAATAACCTACATGTCTATAAGCAACTTTAATACCAATATAATGGCATCCATACCACAGAGTTTGTAGTGCTATAACAACAGATAAAACAGTACAGCTTTTGTATTTAGACAGAACTTTAGACATGCAAATTCCAGTGGCTTTCAATGGGATTTTGATGCTATATCACTTAGTTGCTTTTGGAAGTCTCACTCAGATTGTCGAGTTCAGATTTTCACATACCCATCTGGTGCAAATATGTCTCCTGGAACTGGGAAGTGCATCCCTAACTGCCAGTGCAGAGGTACCACAGGGTCACTTTTCAGAGCTGAGCTACGCTCTTTATTTTTTGCATTTTGTGAAGAAACAAAAATGTATATTAATTCTTAACTAACTTTTACAGAAGTGCCAGTGTCACTTATACTATAAGTGAAATCTCCCCCTCTTGTGGCTGATTTTTTAAATGCGCTTTAAATGTATATCAAACATACTCTAATAAACTATTTCCCTAGTATAGCAAGTTCCAAAGGGAACCTCCAGAGTATAGCAGTTACTCAATGGCATATAAGAGGTCATGTTTTAATGCAGCTAACCTCAGAGTTGTGACTGACCATTTTACCACACACTTCATTTGGAAACAGAAGTACACAATCAGGCAGTCATAAAGGCTATGTCCACACACAGGCAGTTAAATCGATTTAACAGGTCCATACCAAAAAAAACACCCGAAATCAAAATAGCATGTCCAGACATAGGACTTGCTATTTTGATTCAGGAGAGGGGCACCATGAGAGGTGTGGCAACATGGCCCCCTCACTGGGCCATGCCCTCTCCCAGAATATAGAAGAAGGAAAGCACCTGGGAAGGAGAAGGGCAAAAAGTGTTAAATTGATTTAACAGTTAAATCAAAATAACATGTCCGAACTGTGTTATTTTGAAATAACAATTTTGATTTAACCATCATATCGATATAACACTAGGTTTTATTATATCAATATAACTTTCCTTATAGCAAAATGAGGGAGCTCCTCATTTCTAAATAAGGGAACATCATGTGGACCTACCATTTTTTAAATCAAAATAACCAGCATTATTTTGATTTAAACAGTGTGTGTGGACATACCCAACGTGTTTTACAAACCATGTCATCTTCAAGGGTATCATTTCTCCCACTACTGAAATGCAGCCATCTCTGGGGTGAAACTTAACACCTGTTCAGCAGCACACAACACTGACAGACAATGTCTTTGAGGACTAGTTTAAGCAGAATCCCCCAGTCTATGGGAACTACACACGGCATTGGAGGGAGGCAAACTGTAGCGTCCCCCCCACACACACACACCCCACCATTATAATTTTGCACACTCACTGCTATACCACTTAAGAAGAGCCATGGGATTTGTAATGCCCACCATGGGACCTTGCTTTTAACTCCCAGCTGAAACTTGACAGCTCCCTCAGTTATCAGCTTGGGTGGCTGGGTTTCTGTCTGATTCAGTCAATAATACCCCTTCTTCTCAGTCAACTGGATTATTTATTTTAACACTGAGTTTTGCCTGAGGTCTCCCATCAGGGCACTGGGGTTTCTGTTCAGCTTCTATACAATTAAACCCCCAAGTGAAAAATCATTTCTCACTGAAAAAGCTTTGGAAAATTTGCTAAAATTATTCAATTTATTGAAACTCTTTTGATATATAAATAATCCATTAGACACCTTTTAAAATATGTTTTAAGAGACTGGGAATTTAAGTAGGAGGAGGTCATTACTGATTACGCTGTAGGGCATTTTTTTGTGGAAAAGGTAGGGAGGATAGCAGATAGGAAAGACATAAAGGCAGGCTGTCTAAGTAGTATAAATAAACAGTATGATCCAGAATTTTGGAGCCAAAGGGCACAAGGACAGGAGTTGTGAGAAACAGTTGGCATTAAGAGGAAAGATTCTGCCCTCCACTCCCACAGGCACACACTATGCTGTATTCACACACACATAGTTATTTCGAAACAAGTTGTGTCGAAACAACTTGTTTGGAAATAACACCTTATTTCAAAATGACATTTCGAATTAGCAAAAAAGTCATTTCGAAATAAGGGAGAAAGCGTGAAACGAAATAGCAAGTTTTGTCAACAAGGTTTTCGAAACGACTGAACGTCATTTCAAAACAACATGTTCAGACGACGGTTGTTTCGAAACAAGCCTTTTTGAAACCACTGTTGTTTTGAAACAACACGTTCGCACGGTGTTGTTTCGAAACAACCGTTGCGAAACAACATTGTTTCGCCCAGAGACTAGGTTTAACTTGTTTCGAAACAACACCATTGTGTTGTGTGAACATGTTTTTTTTTGTTTCGAAACAAAAGTGCTGCGTGAATACAGCCTATGGGACACAAGAATCTTCTTGAAGGCAGAAGGAGCTGAGCCAATTGAGGAGGAGAGTAGGTAAATATAAGAGAGGATAAAATATGAGGGAGACATGAATAAGAGAAAGTGAAAAAGGAATATGCTGCATTTAATTTGATTCTCCTATCTTTTTCTAGGCCTGTAGGATTTGGGGCTTAGTTGGCTGTGTGTGGAAGCTACTGTAAGCTCCAGAACTAAGCAAAACACTTATTGACTTTTAATATTAAGAGTTAGAAAGTTATAGAAATGTTACCAGTATGAATATTATAATTAACTGCTTGATTTTATATAAGATGTCTATATTGTTTTATTAAATATAGTTAGAAGGAGTGGTTGTGTAGGTATTAATGATTTTTAAACGAGCACGAATTTTAAAAAATGAATGTAAAATCCTCTTCCTGAATTTAATAATATATAACCTCATATAGTGACCATCAAAGGATTTCAGAGATTTACTGAAAGCCTCAGAACAATTCGGGGCTGGCTGTTTTTATCTCCATTTTATAGGTAGGGAAAAGTGAGGCTGAGAGACTGAGCAACTTTTTGAAGGTGTTACAATGAATTAGCTGTAGAATCAGAGATAAAACCAAGGTGTCTTGATTAAAGCCCAAGGGTTTACATTTTACTGCACCAATCCAGACAGAGATTCCTGCAGTGGGCCTAGAACTTTTGCCTGAGCTAAAGCAGCTCTTCAGTAAGATAGCAACTGTGTAAAGACTTCAAGTGAATGCTCTCATCTCTGACCTCCCAGCACCCCACAGTCCAGTGGTCAGACCTGCAGTATGTCTTGCTGTTTGAGTATCGACCCCTGAGAAAACACTTTCCTAGGACAGTGAGTCTGAAGGCTCTTTCCATGGTTGTAGGAGAAAACTTATCAATATCTAAGCCTAGAGCTTCACTGTAAACCTAGTTCATGAAAAATATGCAAAGAAATAGAAGTTTGATGTCCTATTCGGTAGAGGAAGCAGAAAAGTGAAAGTCTTCCCTCTCTTATCTAATGGGGGAAATGTTGGGTTTATTTCCCCTACAAAATTCAATAAAATCTCCCTCCCCTTCAAAAAAAAAATCCATTTTGAGTCCCCACCTCTATCAAAAGGGAAACATGTCAGCCAAACTAAAAAACTTTACTTTCAGTCAAAGTGACATTTTTCATTTAAAATCAGCTTTGATTGAACAGGAATTTTCAGTCAATCATACCCAGAATGTTCAGAACTAAGGACACCCCTGTTCTTGTCTATCGCACCTGAGGGTCCAGGTGCAAATTCTGCCACAAAGACTGGCAACTGAATGGGGACAAGCACTGCTGGCTGTCTAAAGAGCATGTAAAGCCTGGAACCGGAGTCATAATGACTGCTTCTGGACGTATTCTCAATTACTTGTGATCCAGAACCAGGAGGAGATGGTAACAAAAAATAAAGAATCATAAAATTCCAGCTGGAAAGGGCCAGGTGTCACTAGTGCGTGGTCCCAGTGCAGCAGTTATATCCAGCCTGTCTCTATCCCCTTTGCCTCATTTCTCTTTTTCACTCTGGTTAATCAAAAACCACACTGGGGTGTTTTTTCCCCATCTCAGTCTGGTTATATTAACACAGAACTCAGAACAAGAACCCCACAGATTTTCCAGCCCTGATGTCCCTTCCCAGCTGGCTCCTGCAGAGTTTGCACCCCAGCCCCATCTGACAGCTCAGCAGAGCTGTTCTTCAGAGAGCTGCTCACCCAGACCTCCCACTCTATCGCATCTCTGCCTGCCTTGTCTGACCTTGGGCTGCCCTTGTAGCCCTGGCCACCTATTTCCATCCCCCTCGTCACTCAATCCAGGGTCACCTATTCACAGACTGAACCCAAGACTCCTTTAAGGGATTTACTTCCCCATGACGCCCAAAACTGGAACTGGTGTTACAATGTCCATATAGAGAGCCACATACAGAGAACCACATTTCCCCACCCCAGCACTGGGACTCTGCAAGCCCAAGGGAGGATAAATTAGTTCAGATATGCGGATAGGTTCTCCAGCTGGCATCATGGGCAGAGCTACTGTAGCCCAGAGCAGGTATCTAACAAGAGAACTAAGCAATTCCAGCCTGGCACAACACATTCACCTACCCCCTGTTCTGCACTTTCCAGGATTTCATACAAAATGTTACACAAGGTGCAAGCTACATCTGGATTGGATTCAAAAGTGACACCCCCAGCGGGGACCTGGACTGGGTAGATGGGTCCCCCTTTGATCCAGCATGGAGAGTGCTGCCTGAAGTGTGTTGTTGGATAGACGTTTGGGAAAGCTCCACTGTGTGACTTGCTGATGTTAAAATGCACATCATCTGGCTAAGACTGAGCCAACACTTAACAACAGTTTTATCAGCTGGGCTATGTTAGTTATGGGTATTTCGGCTGTGGCAACAAAGACCTTAGTGTGGCTGCCCCTGTACCGCTAGAGATGGGGGAAGCTGCCCTGGCAGTGTAGGTAGAGTCTCAGGGGCAGCGCTGTCAATGTAGACAATCCCTTAGTTGAGGGATCAGTAACCCTAAAGATTAGAAGAGCCATTTTTAAAAATTCCTTCAGTAAGCAAATGTTTTGGCAACCACAATGGGGGTAACCTCCCAGTGGGGGGGTGCAGGAAGCCTGGCCAAGGCACCTGTCGCAGCATCTCATAGTGGGGGGAGAGGGGTGAAGCCCAGAACCAGGGGCAGGCCACCCACACTGGCAGTGGGGGCCTGGAGATGCAAGTGGGCAGCCTACAGCTTAGACTTATTTAACAGGGGACTCCCTAACCAAGCACTGTTCACCCTAAATCATGGGTCTCAAACACATGGTCTGCAGACCACAAGAGGCCCCTAAAGTTATTTCTTGCTGCCTGCAACGACACTATTACTATCAATATTGCAATACAGTTGTATGAAAAGGTTTCAGTGGTGTGGCCCTTGGGCTACTGTACTAGTCCTCATGCACGGTGTGAACATAACATACTAGTCCCCATGCAGTCCTTGTGGCAGGAGCACCCGTGGCCTGGAAAAAAGACCCAGGGCTCGGGTGCCTTAAGCTCGCAGCCACTGCAGCCATCACCGCAGCAGACCCGAGGCTCTGGTGCCAAGACTTGGGGCTCAAGCCCCATAAGCCTATCACCAGTGATGCCCCTGCATTGTGGTGATTTGAGTTTGAGCCCCCTGCCCTAAATACTTGCAGTGCTTTACAACCAGGCAGGCTGTGACCCTGGCTCTGACTGGAAGGACTGTGTCTCTACCTGCCACAACAGACCAGACCATCCAGAGCCATCTCTAGGGGTGGGTGGGGCCAAGGGCGAAAGGGCCTGGTGCTCCCACCCCACCTAAGCCACAGGGTTGGGACAGACCAATGCATGCTTGCCCCGCTCCAGGGGTGGGCTGGCTTGCACACTATGGCCTCCAGTGCAGCCTGTGCCCTGGAGGGCTGCACTGGCACCTGCACTGCGTACCAGTCTGCCCCACTGCCACCAGGAGCAGACCAGCCAGAGCACAGTGCAGGCCAGGGCCCCAAGCTGAAGGCGGACCACCAATGGGGGCTCCCAAACCTCCCACCATGGGGCCCACTAACGCACAAGGCTGTTCCCCCGCTGCCCCCTCCGCCGCAGAGATGGCCCTGAGACCAACCAAATAGTTGGTAGGTGACCCATTTTTATTCTTCAACAGGTCACCCACCAGGTATTTGTTTCCTCCTGTAAATTTCATCTTTTGTGGAATTTGCAACTTCTCACTTTGCACCTGGCTCCATTTGCAAATAAAGCAGGAAACAACCTGAGTTAGCACCTCCCCAAATGGAGCATCACCTGCTGGTGACCTGCTTCTTTTTCAGCACAGAAAGAGAGCACCTTACATATTATCTGTACAAATGTCTCTCAGTGACAACCCCTAAGTTACAGGCTCTTGGCCATGACCCTCACATGCCTCCCTTCAGTGAGGCAGTTAAGGGTTCCAGAATTACAGTTCACCAAGCAATAATCAAGAGTAAACTCCTCTGGCACTATAGAAGCCTAACCATGGCATTGTAAATAGGCCTCCTGGGTATTCACACCCGTTTCATTACCCTGCTGAGCCTATGTGATGCTGACTGGGTCTAGGAGACTGTTTATGATCATCTCTCATATTAATATTTCATATTTGCAATAATCCATATGTGATATGCTATGCCTTGTACCAATAGAAAGGTTGTACTTTGCTAGGAATGATTATATGATTTATATGTAGGTATCATATCCATATTAGAAATTAGGAATTTATTTGTTTTATGTGTGTTCCAAGTTATTGGATTCTAAGGCATTCGCAGATTGGGTGGCTGTAAAACCATCATCCTCTTAATGGCCTACTCATCCTGTCCTGGAAAGTGGCATTCCTAGTTGTCATCACCTCTCTCAGCTAAGGGTTCTGCCCTCGGTTTCACCTTACATGATGTTCCATAAGGACAAAATGCAACTTAAACCACACCCAGTGTTCCTGCTGAAGATGGTCTCTTCCTTCCACAATAACCAGGACATCTTCCTCCTGGTGTTCTTTCCTGAAACGCACATAAAAGAGGACCAAAGCAGGTAGTGTAAGCGGGGGGGATGGACCCGCTCTTGTGGGGAACTTCCCAGACTTTGTATACCACCCCGATGAAGGTGGGTAGCAAAAGGATCTGGGTCCCTGCTCCCACTTCCTTTACCCCAAGGCCTGCCTGACCTCAAAGGCTCACCTCCCAATCTCCTATTTGGAGGAGTTTCTGTAACCCCAACAAGGCTGGGCCCCAGGATTCCTGGGGGCTCGACCCCCACTCTTATCGTGGTCTCTCAGGACAGGGCTAGGGTGTCCCCACTCCGGGGTGCTGACCACACTGACCACTCTTCTGGCCCACCAGTTACTATATACACTATATACAATTTATTTAAGCATACAGAAATAAAAAGAATAACCCCATAAGAAAATAGAAAAAAGTGGAAAAAGGTGAACAATAAACCCCCAGCACCACTGCCTGGCGTGGGAGCACTACAAACAGAGTCTCTGGGGCCTGAGGAACAGTCTCACAGTCTGTCCTCCATGTTGTAAGCCCTCTGCCCAGGCCTGGCTGTGACTGGATGATCCAGGGGGGCAGATGCAGGCTCCAGCTGTGGCCACACGTCCCCAAGCTCCAGGGGCAGGGCCCTTCTTCCCAGCGTCAGCCCCCTTCACTGCTCCCCAGCTGCTCACCACACCCAGCTCCAGACGGCTGCAACTCCGGCTCCCAGCTGCTGCTCGGGTTCAGTGGGGCTCCCCTGGTCCTCCTGCTGTGGGGCTGCACAGATGAGCTCAGCACCTTGGGCTCCTTCTCTGGCCTCCTGCCCCAGCTTCAGGCACCTCTGGCTCTGTCACTGCCTCCAGCTCTGCTCTGCTCAGCTCCACTTGGCTCTCTGCTGGTCCAGCTGCTGTGGGTCTCCTCTGCACAAATCAGCTCAGCCTGGCCTCCCTTCCTGGGTCCTCTGGCTCCTGGCTGCTTAGTGCTTCCTCCTTAGCTCGGCCCCACACACACTCACACTGGTTTGCCCAGGCATGTCCAGCCTGCAGTTTCAGCTCAGGGGCGGGGGAGCACTTTCAATCAATCAGGCCATCCTGGGACACTGGCCTCTCCCACTGGCCCTGGGGCTGTCTGTTTCACAGTCCTGCTTCCAGGCGGGAGTGGCCAATCAAGTCAAGTCAAGTCAAATCATAGGGCAAAAGGCCCATTCACTCTCAGTAAGGGGCTATCAGTCCCCTTACAGTAGCATACCTTGGACGTTAGAAGGGCATCTGCCACCTACACTGAGAGGAGAAGACCATTCAGAAAGTCAACTCAGCTCTTTGTTGCAGTTGCCAATCACATGAGAGGCCACATGGTAATGTCACAGGAAATCTCCTGGATTACAAGTTGCACCAAAGACTCCTACCACTGTGCGAAGATGCCCCTACCAGGCTCAATCAGAGCACAGTCTACAAGAGTCAAAACCTCATTAGCTGCTTTTCCTGCACAGGTGCCTATCCAGGAAATCTGCATAGCAGCAAGCTGGTCATCAGTGCATATCTACATCTCACACTATGCCGTTATCCTTCAGGCAAAAGATGATACAGCCTTTCGCAGGGCCATTCTGCTGGCAAGGAAATCATAACTTCTCCCACCATCCAAAGTAGGGTTTGCAAGCAGGGGTGTCACTGGTCCCTGGCACAGGGGGCACGTGCCCCGAGTCCTGGCACCAGTGCCCCAAATTGCTGGCATGCCCCTCTGCCACCTCCGGCCCCAGCACTGGCCAGGTATCCAGGGCTGGGCCAGCTGCAGCAGTCCCTGCCTCTCCTGGCCGGGGATCCAGGCCAGGCCGCCTGCAGCAACCACTGCCTCACCCAGCCTCGGGCCAGGGTGTGGGGCTGGGGCCCAGTGGGCAGGCCCAGGGCTGGGCCCCAGGTCTTCTCCCAGGACAACGATTTTCTTGCTTGTAAGTCACTGGTTTAGAATGGCTGTGAGCAACGCTGGAAAAAGAAGAGTTTACTTACCAGTAATCAGCCTTCTTCAAGATGGGCTGCTCAACATACATTTGGTACCCTCCCTCCATCCCTGCTTTTTGGAGTTAGCAGAAAGAAGGAACTTAAGGGGGTCGGGGCAGGGCCACCCATATACCATGGCCAGAGCATGGGACCAAGGGGGCACTGGTGACTGACCCTACAGAGACAGGCTAGGGCAAAAAGCTTTCTGAATGACCATGTACCGCAGCATGTACACACCTACATCAGAATGTATGTGAGCAGCCTGTCACAAAGAAAGACACTTACTGGAAAGTAACCTTCCCTTTCCCTTTCCACCTGAGTATCTAGTGTTGTCTTTCCACCCTTACAATAAGTCTGTCAGCATTATGATATTTTCCACCTTCCTTTCAGTCTTCCAATGCATTCTCCAAAGTCATTCTTCAGCTAACTTAGGATATAGATAAACAGGTCCTTTCTCCCATCCAAGTGTCCAGCAAAAGGCTACATAAGCTGGAGGAGCAGAGGGTAAACTAGGTATCCCAGAATGACAGTAGGAATCACAAAACTATTAATGTTCCTGGAAGCAAGGGTTTCATTCGTCATTGCAGTAAATAGGCCAGAGTTTCTAAATTTCCTGGCACCATGGTCCTCTCCAGATACCACCACATTAATTTTGCTGAATCTTTCACTGCGATCCACCAAACACAAGCCTTGCAGCACCATGGAGAAATACATCTTTCTGTAAATGATCTCAGAGGTCTGGGCGAAGGTAAACAAATAGATTTGTCCCATCAAAGGCCTTTATACAATCTGGGAACCACAGCTGTTCAGACCAATGAACAAGAGTCTCCTGTGCATTTCCAAGCTTTAAGACACAGGGGAGCAGCCCCTGCCAAGATCAGCACACTCTCCCAAGACAACAGTCCAGACAGGGCAGGAAAATCTTATGCAGAAGTAACTTCTTAATTTCATCTTCCTCCTCTAGCCACATTATTTTCCCAGGCCCACCCAAAGACATCTAGCTGCACAACTGAACAAAGGTGTAGACCAGCCAACTCACCTTACGAACTCTTGGGATCACAGCGTTCAGCACCATGTCCTCCAAGCTACCTGACAGCACTTTGAAATGGAACCCAGATTTGTTATTAAAATATCAGGTCTCCTAAATCAGTCCCACATGAATCTGTGTAATTATGAAACAAAATCATGATGTTTGGGAACAAGTCTCCTCTGGTACCTTCCAGAGCAGTTTGCAAGACAAGGAGCGGTCTGTTCACCCAGCAAAGGTAGGCAGGAAACAAAGAGGCAGAATTGATGGTTAACAGGCAATACCAGGGCTGTGCAGACCACAGATGTTTTTGCTAACTGTTAATAGTCAGGACTCTTCTAATGCGCTGAGAAAACCAAGATACTTCAGATTCAGCAGCCAGGCTTGAGGTATCACACCTTGATGGCTGAAGCTGCCCATTTCCTTTCTCTAAAAGGAAATAAATAGTAGAGAGCTTTGTAAGACCATATTTTACTTTCTGTGGTTTGGAACATACATTTTAACAGAAAATACTGAATTAAAGAACAGAACTAGAAAGACAATGTCACAGTTCTGGCCAAAGAGCAGGCTTGGACGTGGCTGGTAATATAATGAATCCTAAATATCACTAAAAATAAATAGGGATCATTTAGTTCTCATTAATAGAGGAATATTAGACCTACTTTATTTTGTTCTGATTACTGTCTACAAAAGACATCTGTCATGAGGTGCACTCCCTGGGATATGATCTGTGTAACTTTTCTGTTCACCTTTGCAATGTAATTGTATGATTTGATGCCAAATATGTCATCCAAAGGGTTTCCTTTTGAATGCTCGTGGCATACTCTACCATCCAAAGTATTGTTACGATAGTATGATTCTTGCAGTATCATGTGTGTAGAGCTGTGAAGCATGTCTTCATGGGTTTCACATGGCTCGGGGAGGGGGAGACAATCAGCTCTGTATCCCAACAGCATGTAAACAGTCAGGGCTGCAAACACACATTCAAAGAAAATACAAATGACAATGGGCTTCCTGGCTTAATGTCTGTAGAACCATGGCTGAAGAGCGGGAGCTCTGCCCTTTCTGAACAAAAAGAATTACCTAGCAGCCAGGAGGAGGTGGGAAGGGTGTTTTGAAAAGAAGACACTTTGAACTCTGCAAGGCTTTTGCCAGAGAATCTCCGTCTTGAAACATCTTCAAGCAAGGACTGAACCTATCCATATGGCAAGAAGGGCCAAGCTGTGAGAGAATTAGCAGCCCACCATGTAGAGAATGAACTATTACAGTCAACTTTATGTTAGAATGTGTCTTGTCTTTTATTTAGTAGTGGTTAACTCCAGACAGGTTAATTAATTGTGCATTGATTTGCTATATACTCACTTAAAATCATGTTTTAATTAATAAACTAGCATTTTGTTTTATTAAAGCTACGTGGATTCTAGAGAGTGTGAAGGGGCAAGGGCTGTTTGCATTAACCATTTCTTTTTTAAAATGTTGGGCCACAGTATATGACCTACAGTGATCTAGGAAGGGTCCCCATCCCTTCAAGATGGAAGTTCCCAGAGTAGCATCTGGAGCTGGAGGTATGAGCTGGAGTGCCATTCCTTGAATGGCTAGTAAGTGCACATCCACTGCCTGGGACTGATTACATGCAGGACGCTGGTGCAGACTGATCCAGGAGTGAGGGTCCACCCAGCAAAGTATTGTAAGTCAGGGTCCAGCAGTGAGTGATCAGGGAGGCACAGCAGCCCACCAGACTCTGAACAGCAGGAGTGAACTGTCACAAAGTCCCCTATCTTCAGCACTGTAGTAGTTAGTGTTGCAGAGGGGTAGCTGAATTAATCTATTTCAGTAAAATAAAGAAGTCATGTAGCACTTTTAAAGACTAACATATTTATTTATCACATGAGCTCATGTGGGCACAACCCCACTTCAGCAAATGAATGAAATAAAAACTGTAGTATGATAGGTGAGGACATGCAGAGGAGGGATGGCTAACTCGTTACCAAAGTTAATTTTCCCCTCTTTGAACATTCCCATCTGTGCCACACTGTTTGAAGCAAAACAACTTGTTTGGTTTGCTGAGGAGGAACACTGAGCTGATGTGACTCATCCTTCTCTGTATGTATACAGTCACCTAACATACCACAATTTCATGCATCTGATGAAGTGGGATTGTACCCGTGAAAGCTTGTGCAATAAATAAATTTATCAGCCTTTAAAAATGCCACAGGACTCCTTTGTTTTGTATTTACTGTTTTACCATTTTTAGACAGATTACATGTTTCAGTCTAGAAACAGTGACGTTTCAGTGGTAGATGATATAATCTAGGGTCCTATCCTGCTTACTCAGCCAAAAAAAATAAAAGAAAACAGCTTCGGTTTCAAAATATCATCTAAATCTATCATTCCAATGCAATTACTCAAGAAACAGAAACATATTTGATGTGCAAATGTTACTGGCAAGTAATTACCAGTTTGCAGGGTATTCACAGAATAGCTGTTTCCAAACACAGATTTGAATTTTGCAAGCACAAAGTTGTTCAGATAAAGTTTGCAGACAAGTTCAATGGACCAGTTGGAAGGTCGATCAGCATATGTTCCCCATCCAGGTCAGCCCATGGCATGTTTGGTGGACACTTTTGCTGCCTCTCTAGGTTCACTGATTTTTACATCTTTCCTAGTATCAGCAAAAATCTTGGTCTCCTCAACAAGCTGAAAAAATAGTATGTCTCCTGTTAAAGAATAAAGCAACCACAACTGAGGCTAAAGGACAGCACAGCTTGTTTACTGCAAACCATTTGATATGTTAGCAGCAATACAATAATAAAGTCCTGCAGATGATCATAGAATACAGGATCAGAGAGTCTTACCTACATTAATACATTATTTTTAGCAGACTGGCATAACTAATCACATTCAGTCTTAAAAAGATTAGGTAAAACTTGCCTTTAAGGCAAAATGAGGGGCAGAAAACAGTTGGAATATCTCAGTCCCACTCATTTCCAAAGGCTTTACTTGTTCTGTAATACTTCTATGACTCCTAGGCATGATGGTTTCTCCTCTGTGCATTGCAACCCAGTGGGAGCCAAAGGATTAGCACTGCTCCTTGAACAATGCAGGAGAACATGCTGTATGTGTGCTTCAGCCACCCTGCTGTTTGGGGGAATGAATGCAGCCATCAAAAAACTGGCCCAGACTGACATGATTCTATGGAAGGTCCAACAAGATAAAGAGGTGGCCTAATCACTGAACAACTAACACTTAAGAGCAGGAAACCTCAGCAGGCTGATTTGTGAAAAGAGCTGGAAAACAAGGTAACAGGTATCTAGAAAAAGGGGTTTGTGTTTTGTTTGGGGAATGGTGGGGGTGGGGGGGCTCAGGAGCTGGAAGACAAGGGGCAACATAGGACAATATAGAGAAAACAGATGAGTCCACCACAGCCGGACTGGCTCATCACAACATCACTTTGACCAGGTGGACTATGGCTTAACTTCTGCCTCTCTCTCTGCTAACTCAAGGCCTCAAAGGCTCTGTAGCCAGGGGACTAATATGCAGTGACCTTGTTGTTGAAAAGGCTGCCTGTGTTGCTATCATTATTGAGATCATCACATCCCCCATGAGCACAGTACAGGCTCCCTGCAGGAGCTTGACTTGGCTGGATTAGCTTCAAAAAGCCACAGAGAAAGATGGGGAACACTGGGCCGCAAGGCCCAGCTGATGTGTGGATGTTCTTGGGACACCAAATCCTATCAGATTCACTCCCTGAGACTGGGGCATTGACCAAACCCTGTGACTGTAGGACAATGACACTAGAATTCAGAACGGTAACGCACCAGAACCCAAAAGCAGAGAAAAAAATAAGGCCACTCCCAAATGCGGTGGCACAACTCACTCCAAATAGCTTTAAGCTGGGGACTCTTGAATCTAAGGGCAGCATGGGGAGGATTTTTGTGCATTCTTTGTAAGTAAACCATTGGTGACTACAGCTTGGAGGGTTTCCAAATCCTTTGTGAGCTAGAGGGGAGATGGAGCAGAAGTTACTGGTGAACAATCCCTTACAGCAGTGGTTCCCAGCCTTTTCAGTAACATGGCACACTTCAATGAGACAATTCCATGGCACCCCCACTTTTTTCAGCTGAACTGATTGCTCATAAACATCACATTTACTATGGTTATGGTCTTACTAAGGAGGTTTGCAACAAACTGCATACAATAAGCTAAAAAAGGATCAACTGCATTAATGTTTCAAATCCACTGGGAAAAAATACACATCATCTCAATTTTGCCCTTTGGCCAGCTGCATTGAGAATGTTCACATTTTAGAATTGAAAGGCTGATGCCTCACTTTTAATTTGATGAGTAATTTTCACAAATTTTATGAGTTCTAATTTTGGTTGGATAGAATATCATTTAAGATGAACTGTTTGTTTTTACATTGATTTTTCTTTGTTACCTTTGTACAAAATTTAATGGCATACTTGGACAGTTCTCGTGGCACATCGGTATGCCACAGCACGCTGGTTGAAAACCACTGCCTTACAAGGTCCCCTCTAATCCATGCTTCTGTGGAATCCTGGGGCAAAATTATTTTCTATTGCCCTTTCCTGCCTGATCCTTTGCTGCCTGATGCTCTCAGCTATGGGACTCCAACACATGCTCCTTTGAGGAGATGAGTCCACATGATTCTCTCCTCTTGCCTGAAATTTATTACATTGGTCATTTTCACCCAGTTAACTCCTCTCCACTCAGCAGCCCTTATATCCTTGGAGATGGTTTTACCAGGAATTACAGGAGGCTGGCTGGGAAATGAAAGCTTACTTCTGTGCTGAAGGCTGTCATCTGGGACACAGGAGATCTGGACACACTTCCCAGCTGCATCAGAGACTCTCTGAGTGAGCTTGGCTGACTCGGTCCCTCTCTCTGCGCCTCAGTTTCCCCATCTGAAACACAATGATAATTATGCTTCCATGCCAGCCAAGGGTGCATAGGCCTTCTTAGTGGGTGGGCAGCATGAGAAGCTGCTCATTGCCCCACACTGCTGTCTTTCATTTGTACTATCGCCACTTTAGGTATCTTGGCTGCATGCACATTCCACACGTGCACGCAGTCAGGGGAGCCGCAGAGAGCCAGAGTGGACAGCAGCAGGGTGGTAAATGTCAGGGAGGAGATGCAGGGGCCTTTGGGGTGGGGTGGGGCCTGCAGGAGCTGGGGGGACCAGCAAGCAGGTGACAAGGTGAAAGGAGGGGGCAGGGTGAGGCTTCAGGGACTAGGGGAGAGGTGGAGAGTCTGCGGGGGGGGGGGGACCCACGGGGCAGGGGAGCAGCAGGCACTCTGTGGAGGGGGGTTTTGCGGGGGTGGGGGGGATTAGCAGGGGGGGAGAGACGAGGCCACGGGGGAAGGGAGGCCTCACGGGGGAAGCGGTGGCTGGGAGGGTTCCTGGGAACCCCAGTGAGACCAGAGGGGCAGAAGTCAA
Organism: Podocnemis expansa; assembly: GCA_007922195.1. Classification (NCBI taxonomy): domain Eukaryota; kingdom Metazoa; phylum Chordata; order Testudines; family Podocnemididae; genus Podocnemis; species Podocnemis expansa. The sequence goes on from ML682142.1 coordinate 36,415, forward strand.
AGATGGGACTCCACACATGATGTATGAGGGTCCCATCCTTGACTTTTGCCCCAGGCCCTGAAAGCCCTAAAACCACACCTGCAAGAGTGTGTGAGGTTTACAGATGTGAGCGGTTCTCCATAAGACAATAAATAACCATCAAGTCTGAATACCCTGCAAACATGCAGAACCCAGTTAAATCTCCTGTGTACCAATCCAGAGCACATACCCCCTGTACCCCAATGTACCCCCCCCCAGAGACGTTGGCCTTCTCCATATTGTGGCACATATGGAGATAGGGAGAGGGGCTCAGAAATCACCTAGAGAGAAATGAGGTTCTCCAGATGCCAGAATACACAGAGAGGGCAGTAAAAGAGGCTCATCCTCCCTTGTAGGGATATATCTTGATCCACTGGGGGACAGGAGAAAGGGCTGTGAGACCCTGCAGAGAGACAAAGTTTCCCCAGATCCTGGTTCCCAAGGCAAAGACACCATCAGACAGGCAGCGGGCCTTAAGTCTTGTCACCCTGTTGGAGTGACAGAGGCTCCCCAGACCCTAGTGCAGATGTGAGAGGTTAGGGAGAGATGCTCCGACACTCAAGAAACCCAAGGTCCCTTAGATCCTGGGGGAAGAGGGTCAAGTGACCCCAAATTTCAATCCTGGGCCATACCCTGAAACTCCATTAGACACGCCACATTTCAGGGCACTTTGATTTCGCGTGTGGATTTTAGAGCATTCAGAAGGGTCAACTTTTAAACAGAATGCAAAGCTCAGACGTCGCTATATCAGATCTAATGCTCCACTGGAACCCCCTTTGTCTTACCCAATTAATGGCTTGATCTAGCAAATACTGCTACATGGGCTTTTCTACTCTGAGTAGCACCAGTGCTGTGAGGCTTTAATCTTGACATGGAAGTGACTTTTCTGGGGCTCAGCAGAAGTGGCAGGAGAGAAGCTGGCAGGGTCTGGTGCTGGCCTCAGGGATATGGGGGGAGGCCAAGGTGTTTGGTGTCGCATGAACATTCAGCCGCTGCACTTCCTGTGGTTTCTCATGGGGTGGGTCAGTTGTGCCTCTGGAGGTGAGCCCTGCGCTGCAGGGCCTGGTGGTCACTTGGCAGATTTGTGTGTGTGCCTGCGTGCAGTGCATGCGTGCGTGCGCATGTGTATGTGTCTCTTCTCTGGTATCTGCTGAAAAGAATTCAAACTGGAGATGAGCTTGGCCGATGGAGGACGAAGAGGGTTACACAATACTAAAACTTCGTCCAAAGACAACAACATCACATCCCTCATGTCCACCTGATACCCAAGGTAAGTGACTTACTAGTCTAAAGTGCAACAGGACTCCTTGTTTGTTTTGCTGAACTAGACTAACACAGCTACCCCTTTGAAACTTTTCTCCCTGTTGTATCCCCTCCTGAACATACCTTTACTTGCTACCTTGCAGGGAAGGGATAATAGAAAATGTCTCATGTATCAGGGTTGCCAACTCTCCATAAATTTACAGACAATCAGTAAAACGTACAATTTTAACACTGTCTGTAAATCTGTAAATAAATAAAAATGTCTGTGAAATGGCTATAAATAAACCATATTGTCATTTGACAGTCATTGTTTAGAATCGCTTCTTGTATCATACAGCCACACTGACTGTGACTTGTCAATGTACTGTTTACTAGTTTCCAGTTGATCAAATTAATTACAGCTAAACCAACTCCCTCATTCTGATGTCCTATGTACAGAATAGTGCAAGGGGGTGCCATAAGAGGCTGCTTCCCAGATCCAGTCCGATGTGCCACTGTGACCCCCCAATTCCCACTCCTGAACCCTTATTCATTCCACTTTGCCAGGTGACCACTCACTCCTGCGTCAGTCCGCTACTGGAATGATGGTCCCAAAGCAAGCACTCCTGGCCCTAGTGTCCACACCAGGAGCCTCTGTTTTACAGGGATTGGGAAGCACTCCCAACCACCATACACTCATGTCCATCCATTTAACAAAGAAATGGATTGTGAGGAGGAGGATAAACAAACCCCCATCAAAGGATGTTGCACACACTCCTCAGGACAGCACTTGATGATTATTTCTTGCGCAACATAAAGATGTTTCACCAAACACTGACTCTTCCAGGTCACACTCCATGTCCACGCTGGCACTGGCCGGCTCTGGGGCTCGGCTGGGCTGGGAACATTGTCCTGCTGGGAGCTGTGGTAATGATGGGCGTGTGGGGTGAGTAGCTCAAGGCTCTTAATTCACCCGTGTGTAATGCTGCACCATGCGATTTCCTCTGCCTCCATTTCCACTAAGACTCTCCTTACTCTAGTTAGTGGAGTGATTTGCCTGGTTAATTCTGATAACAAACGATATTTCTTACCCATAGAATCCTGGACATGCAGAACTGGAAGGGACCACAAGTGGTCACTGGGTCCTATCGCCTCTACTGAGTCAGCGTTAGCTGTGTAAATAAAATCATGGATGCTGTTTGTCCCATGCAGAGCAAAATATTATATGAACACTGAGTAGTTAAAAACTTGATTCATGAACCACTGTGATCTAACTATGGCAAGTCCACTGTTAAGCATGCAGGGAAAAGAGAAGGCATTTTAAGCTGCGTAATGAATGATATTTTCTTTCAATCGTGTTCTCTCCCTTTTCCTATTCTAAATTGGTTATCATGTATGCTATGACAGCTGCACATCTGCACACTCATTCTTGGTTTGCTATCCCTGGACAGTTAATTATGGTTCATGTCCATGCTCTTTTGTTCCTTTCAAAGGACATTTTAAGGCACTGGGGAATGATGTTGCCAATGAGAGAACTGATGGATCTAACCACAGCAGTGAGCTGGAGTATTTCCCATTCCGCTTCAGACAGTTTCTCTGTGACTCTCCATCCCCCAACTCAAGAGGTAACCTCTGCTCCTTCTTCAAAGCATCTGATGAAGTGGGGACTTTCTCCCACAAATCTCATTCGACAAATACATTTCTTAGCCTTTAAGGTGCCACAGGACTCCTCGGTTTTTTTCCTCCTTTCCTTTTTCAGCCACTTCCCCACCTTGTTCTAATGACACCTGGTGGTCACTTAGGGTACGTCTCACTGGCTGTGTCTACACTGGCAAAGTTATTTTGAAATAGCTATTTTGAAATAACTTTGCCTCAAAATAATAATTTTGAAAAAGCAAGTCTTCACAAGACTCCTTTTTTGAAATAAAGCAGGAATTAGTATTTCGAGTTAGAGAGTCTACATTGGACCCTCTAATTCCAAAAAGACCTCCCCCCCCAGGCAGGTTTCCCCACCTGGGCGAAGATGCCCCCTCTAGGGCAGCCAGGAAACCCTGGAGGGGCTGCGGCAGGGTTGCGCTCCCGGGGAGGGCAGCCACAAACCCTGGCGGTGCTGTGCTCCCTGCTGGGATCCCCGGCAGATCCGTGCTCCCCAATGCGCAGTCAGGGAACCAGGGGTGCCGCTTCCCCCCCGCCTGCTGATCTGCCCCCCAGCCTCTCTATTCAGAATGGAGGGTGTCTAGCAGGGGGCTAGGAGCCCAATCGGACATTTTAAGAAGCCTAATTGGGCTCCTAGCCCCCTGCTAGACCCCTCCCCATTCTGAACAGAGAAGCTGGAGGGCAGATGAGCAGGCAGGGAGGAAGTGGCACCCCCAGTTCCCTGGCTGCGCAGCAGGGAGCGCAGACCCACCGGGGTTCCCTGGCTGCCCTGCCAGGGGACTCTGTCACTCGAACATAGCCCCAGGGGGCATCTGTCCCCCGGCAGGGAATCCTGTCCTGTCTGGGGAGGGACCCAGGGCAAACTACAGCCCTCCAGGGGGAAGCCCCTGGTAATTATTTCAAAAAAGCCAATTCCAGGTCTTGGAATGGCTTTCTTCAAAATAACTATTTTGAAAGATTTGCTCTGTTGAAATAAAAGCAGGTTTAATGATTTAGAAAAAGCGCTTAGTTTTTTCGAAATACACACCTGCTTTATTTCAAAAAAGCAAAAGCCTGCCTGGACACAGAAAAGTTTTTTCGAGAAAAGCCTCCTTATCCCCAAAAAACTTTTCAGTAGACGTACCCATTGTGTATAGTACTTATGTCTAGTCCAGTGGTTCCCAACCGGTGTGCTGTGACACACTAGTGTGTCGCGGCAACTCCTCCACTATGCCGTGAGAATCTGTGGGGCTAGGCTCATTTTAAATCTCCCTGCTCTACTTAGCCCAGCCACGTGGGCTGGGCACAGGAGGAAAAGCCAGGACATAGTTTAGTGCTAGCGCTGGAAGTAAGGCGTGGTTGGGGAAAGAGGGTTAATAGGTTGTGGGGGGCATTGTGAGTGGCTGCAAGACCCATGGGGGAGCAGAGGGTCCCTGGAGCCAGAGCCAAAGCCAAAGCCATGGTCAGTGGCCCCATGCAGCCCCAGCCAAGGTTGTTCCTCAGAGCTGGAGCCGACGTCAGCGGCCCCCCGTGGCCCTGGCTGAGGGGCTTTCCCGGAGCTAGAGCTGTGGTTAGTGGTCCCATGTGGCCACAGCTGGGGGGGTTCCCAGAGCTATGGTTGGCAGCCCCATTTGGCCCCCACCAGGGGTTTCCCCAGAGGTGTCAGGGGGAAGTCAGCACTGGGTGGCAGAGATGCCAGGGGGAGGGGATGGGGTGCTACAGGCAGTGAAGCTGCTTGGGGGAAGAGGGTGCCATGCCATCCTCCCCTGCCATGTCCTCCCATTCCCCAGGTTCCCCCTGCCATCACACATAGCCACTCCTGTCCTCCCCTCCACTCTTCTCTCGTCACCTTTGTCTGCTCCCCACGAAGCCATCCTTGCCCTCTTTTGCCACCTCTGCCCTGCTCTGCTCCCCACTCTCTCCTGCCACCCCACAAAGCCACTCCTGACTTCCCCTTGCCTCTTGCCACCCCTGCCCTGCTACCTACCACACTACATAGCAGATTTCCCAAAACAGTGTGCCATGGGCCATGAATATTCATGAGTTTATAATGGAGGTGTGCCAGGACATAATTGAAGGCATCAAGGTGTGCCACAGCAGAGAAAAGGCTGGGAGCCACTGGTCTAGTCTATCCTTTCTACACTGATTTAGGGAGAGTAGGCCTAGTTTTAGCAGGGGTTGGACTGGATGACATCATGAAGGCCCTTCCAACCCTATGATTCTATGATCCTCTATACAAGAGCTTTACAAAGGCCACATTTAGACTGACGATGGCAAATTCACTGATGTCAGACTGAGATTTCTCAATCATCCTAGCAGTCAGTTAAGACCTACTAGGTTGATCTGGAAACTGACTTAATAAAACCATGCCCTCAAGTGACAAAGTGGCACGTTGATAGGCATGCATTTGCTGTCAGAGCGGTACAGTAAAGAAGGGGAATTAGACAGTTGACAGGAGATTTGCAAGCTACTCTAGACTGCATAACTTGTATAACTCTCATCAACTGCTGTCAAACATCACCACCAGTATAAACCTGACCAAACTAATTATAGCGCAAACCTGAGAGGGAACCTACCTATAAGCATCATTAACGGCTTCCACTGTAAAAAATTTTTCGACTTTTTAAAGAGGCTCATAGCTCACAGCAAAACAGCCCTTCAAAAATTCAACTTGAGGGTCCTCAGACAGGAGAAATAAAGGTTATAAGACTCTTGGTACATTGTCCTCCTACAGAGCTGTGCTGAGTTCAGATTCCCTGCCTGCTGGAGCTGGCCCATTGTTAGGTGTTAGCTGTTGAGTCCTTGGAGCACCCATTGGGTTTTTTTGGATCCTCCGTTGATGTGTGTCAGTTTCAGTCCGTCCTTTAATGACCCATTTATATCACCACATCACCTCTTCTGTCCCAAGGGCAGATTTAAGCTGTCTGCAATCGCTAGGCTTTTGATAACAAATCTGTCAACTGGAGTGCACCCATCTCTAAGGTGATATTAAGTTGCTGTCAAAAAGTGCACAGCAACACTGTCTAATGGCTAAGGACAGAAAGTGAAGGAGAATCCCAATGGAGCCTGATCTGTGTTGACCCCTACAAGTCCCAGACTGGCACACTCACAGCCTCACCCACACCCTTCACTCGTGCCTGCAGTGTCTCCTGCTGGCTGAATATTGGACCTGTCCTCAGACAAACCCCTGATAACGGCTGTAGCTCCAAACAGGCTCTGGGAGTGACTGGGACGCAGCCCAGCTCTCATCCGAGCCATCAGTTCCATGGAGTGTTTCCATTATCCCCAGCAGGGTCTGTGTGCAGGCTGTGCCCCATGAAGTGGCTGCTGTACAGAGACAAGTGCTACTGGGTGTCTACAGAAAAAAATCCCTGGAACAGAAGCCACGAGGACTGTTCAAAGAGACACGCTCGGATGTTGACGATCCAGGATCAGGACGAGATGGTAAATAAACCTTCTAGGGAGAGGAGCATCGTTATAACTAATTACTATCCCAACCACTGTTGGGTGTCAGCTGAGGTGGCGCTATACACAAGTTGCCCACACCAGTTAAAACACAAAGGCAATAAGAAATTAAGTATATAACCTCTGCTCCACCAGCCAGTGGGGGGGCACCTCACCAGTAGCACAACAGAGCCCACAAAGAATGTACCACAGCCATAACTGTGTGCTGATAGGGACTATAGAAATGAAGGTGCCAGGTGCGATGTTTGTAGAGTATATAATATCATGTGCATGTATTCAATATATTATCTGTATATGTATTCTGTGTTAGTTGTCATGTATTAGTAGCATTTACGTACCCCTTATTTTCAAATATTATACTGGTAAGTTTACCAATCATTGGGGTTATGGTTAGCCCTATATCCAGGTGTCAGCTATAAGAAACAAACTTACATAATCAAAATAGCTTATTATTAAACCCACAAAGTATCAAATGTCCCAGGCCTAACATTCCCAGGCCCACTATATGAGACTATCAATAACTGGCTAATAGGAACTGTCCATGAGACCAAGGGACAGAAGAAGCATGAGTATGCGGATGTCAACATAACATAAGGATGGCCACATAATAGTGTTTAGCTGACTAGGTGATGTCCTGTCTATATGCTATGCTTTTTTGGTTTGATGGGTAGACATCCTCCCAAAAAAGCCAAAAGTGAGGAATGTAGAAGAAAATAAGAAGTTAAAATAGAAGAGACAAGCAGAAATTGTGAGGACGGAGGCTTAAGGCTTAGCAAAATAGATAAAAGAGTAGGCCAGGGTTGGATCAATGGTCAAGTTGACAGGAGTTGGGCTAAAAAAGTCTGACATCACAGAAACAGGCAAGAAATAAGCTGCAGCTAAATTAAGAGTGGAAAACAGGGCTGTAACTAGGGTGGGGTAACTGGGGCTTTCCTTTAGAAGGCACCATTCATAGTTTTTAAAAGGCAAGCAGGGAGATTTTCAGTTGCTGTTAATGCAGGTCATCTTCCTCCGGGCTTAACCAACAAGTTCCAGCTCAGAAACTGAAGGGGTCGCTCTCCTTTTCAAAGTGGTTCTGACCACAGCATTCAAGAACTGCCCCAAGCAAACACCCAAGGCTCCCTATAGAGCTGTGGGTCAAGCCAGGCTCAGTCCTCTGCAGTAAAGTCTCTGGCAAGCACCCTGTGAGGAAGGGCAGCCAGGCTGGCTTTTGCCCAGCTGGCAGCAACAGGGCAAGGCAATGTGGGGCAGGCTAGCTGAGCTGAGCACCCAAATGGGCATCCAGGCCAGAAAAGGGGTACACACGCTACCGGGATGACCCAGCGGTCCTCCCTGGTCATCACACACTGGATGCCCTGCCCTGTGCTCTCTGCCTCCAGGCACAAACACATGACCACAATGCTGTATCTCTGCAGCATGTTGCACCCCCAACATGCCCCAGACTGCACCCTTCACCTTGTGCCCCACGCTGCTGTTGCTGTCTCCCTGCAGGGTGGGGGAAGCCCCTGATGAGGGTAACAGGAGAAGAGGGGAGCCATGCTGGGGCTGTGGCAAACAAGCCTCCTCAGTGGTGGAAGTAGCAGCATGACCAGCCTGCAGCACACAGGAAGGAACAAGCATCTCCTACCCCACTGACCTCAGTCTGAGCTGCACGCTTGGAGGCTGGGCCTAGCTGGGGCTCCGGAGTGGATCCTGGGGAAAGTCCAGGACAGGGAGGAAGCAGGGCTTCAAGGAAAGGCAGGTGGCTGGTGCCAGATCGGGCCCTAGGGCAGGGCAGGGGGCAGCAACACTCCTGCATGGAGGAAGGGTGCATTTTCTGCTGCTTGCCCCAGGTACCAAAATACCTAGTTCTGGCACTGTAGAAAAGTACCTGAAAAGGTAGAAGATGTTGGGTCAGTCTAGCGCCAAACAGATAAAGAGCGATGTTTTGGCCAACCATGACATGATGGATGGAGATGTCCAGTGATGCATGGATCTATCAAAATAATGGGTGGCATCAAAAAAAGAGATGTGTAGACCAATCAGGGTAAATTCAGACCCAAGAGGGGACTGAGTCAGGAGGTCCAAGCAAAATATGAAAGTAGGAGCCCTGGAGTCCAGATTTTGGGCAGCCAAAAGGGGTGGCAGAGAGTCCTGCCAGCAGCTGAGCTGTTCCATTGCATCAAGAGCATGAATGCTGCCAGTACATCTGTTGGGATAGATTGCTTGCCTTTGTGCTATATATGTTGCAGCAACGCATAGTTTAGCACCTTCGTTTTTACAAGAATCTGTGGTTGTGCTGGTTTCTTCAATAATGAGTGTTGCCAAAATTTACCTCTTACATATAGGGGATGCCTGGGCTCCAAATCACTGAGCTAACAAAGTCCTCACTAAAGAGTTAAGATTTAAAGGTAACCCAAAGCATTAACCAAATGAACACATCAGTCTAGGATCATCAGGCTACCTTAGCCCCTGGCTAGAGATCCAAGCCAGCCTCTAGATCATTGAGCTAACTGACCTCCTAGGAGAGATGTGAGCTGGGGTGCTCCTGAGGGACATACATAAAGAGACTCATGCATGCAGCCAAACAGACATCCATGTCAGAAGCATAGCAACATTAATAAGCTAATAACCTTAATTAATAAGATAACCATAATTAATAACCTAATAACGTTCTGCCTGGCATACCACAGGGACAGAGGCTACATGATTGGCCCAAGGTTCACAAGTTTCTGTGCTGGAGTGGAGAATAAACCCCAGCTCTCCTGAGTCCCTGACTAGCCCCATTCCCACTATAACCTCCTTTCTTTGTCAATGGATTCCTCAATGTCATTTACAGGCTTTCATACAAACTACTGTCAGAGACACAAACCAGATCTGGCTTGGACTCACCACGGCATCTGCCAGAAGAACAAGGACTTGGGAGGACGGCTCACTGTTAAACCAAACACTGTGAGTGTTTTTATCCTCTCAGTAAAATGCCCAGCAGAGAGCCCAGGGCTCTCCCTTTCCAGCACTGCTGTGAGCAGAGGCTACATATGGGCACAAGGGGTGGTAGGTGCCAGGCATAGTCCTATGCACAGCAGGGGCATTGCTGCTGCTGGGCCCGCATGGCTTCAATACCACTTATCTCCAACCCCGCCCCGGTAGCAGCAGGGGCCAAATCGGAGTTGGGGCTGCCTGCCACACTGCTGCTGGACAGCAGCAGCAGGGGCTGGGTTGGACCCAGGCCATCTACCACTGGCCCACAGTCGGAGGACCTGGATCTGGGCCAGGGACACCTGCTGCACTGCTGCCAGATCTGGGCTGGGCTGCTGGCAGGAGAAGCCCAATCTGTCTCTTGAATTGGGCTGAGTGGCCAGATTGAGATGGGGGGCAGGGCTGCATGGCAGAGGACAGGATCCAGGCCCCCTTTTTTCAGGACAGCAATGGTCCTGATGCACAAAGAGCCTAGCAGAGGACTTTCATGAACAATGCAGCTAATCCTGAAGGTTGGATTTTGTCATGTGGGCAAGTGATATCCATGACTGGAAAACATCCAGAGGCTGCTACTAAAGGATCATGAACAATTCAGAAATTAAGGGAAGAAATTTGAGAGGTGTCAGATTGAGGAAGAGCTGCTAGAAGTCCTGTTAAATGACACAGTGATTTTGTTTTCTTTAAAAACAAACAAGGAGTCTGTTAGCATTTTTAAAGACTAAAATTTATTTATTGCA
>ML682142.1:46569-88537 GCA_007922195.1 Podocnemis expansa
ATGACTTACAGTCCCCTGCATCTATTTTACTCCCATTGTGTAAGTCTCCCATCTTCAAGCATCCAACAAAGTGGAATTTTCTCCCCAAAAAGCTCATGCAATAAATAAATTTGTTAGTCTTTAAAAATGCTAACAGACTCCTTGTTTGTTTTACTGAACTAGACTAACATGGCCACCTCTTGGGAATTTTTCTTTGTTTCCCAGGTTCAAGGCAGTGGATTCTGCTGAAGGAAACAGCTGTGGGGTGATAAGCAGAAATGGGATTCATTTTGAAACCTGCAGTGCTGTATCTAAATGGATCTGTGAAAAAGATGCTCTCCAGATATAGTCAGTGACATTAATGATCTCACTTCCACATATGAACTATAAATCAGCTTTAGTTTAGTCTACTGAATGATGAAGGTGAACTTTAAAAGGGAAAAATTAGACTTTTGTGCCATTTTTCCACTATCTGCTTGTATAAGGTGGACAAAAATGGCACCACAGACTTTTCTTGAATATAAAATTTAGGTCTGGTCTATGCTAGAAGATTACAGGGAAGCGAGAACTACTGAAATGACATCATAAATTGAGCTGACTGAATTTTTTCTAATGTACAGCTTATTTGCTAAAAGATGTTTCATGTCAAACAAGGTTATTCACAAGCTGCTGCTGAATTCACTGAACAGTTTCAACCAAAATAAAATAATAAAAAAAAATTTAAAAGAATTCAGATTAGGCTCACAAGAGACCTGGAGAAAAAGGCAGCAACTAACTCCAGGCACTGGGTAAGTGGCTAGTGTACTAGGTTCAAATCTCTGCTCTGGAGCAGTACTACTGGATTAACTATAGGCATCTAAACCTGGCTGTGCTATTTTAAGACGGTTTCCTGACACCAGAAGAACCTATTCTCAGGAAAGAGCTCAATGTACATAACAAACAGAGATGGATCATCAGACCAATCTATTACAGAGCAGGGCAGGCTACACAGCTCAGATACCCTAACAAATCTAAAATGCTACAGAGGAGAGACATAACTCAAATAGCAATAATCTACCAGCTGAAATTTGGAATAGTTAGCATTTTTTTAAAACTAGGAACCTTGATATTCCAGCAAAAAAACCCAAGGAGTCGTGTGGCACTTAAAAAATAACAGGTTTATTTTTTGCATGAGCTTTCATGAGAAAAAATCCCACTTCGTCAGATGCTTCAAAAATAATCATGCACATTTCTGCATTGCAGTTTCTTTTTAAAACATAGGCAAGAAAATAAATATTTTGACATTAAAACATGCCTTAAAAATACAAATCTATCCCTGAAGCTCACCCTTACATTATATGTGTGAAAACTGGTGGCAAGTGAACAAGGATAGCACAAAAATTTGGGCAGAGAGGAGAAAGAGGAGCCTCCTGAAAAATAAACAAAAGGATGTTAAGCTGCCTCTATGGCCACATTTTCAAAGATGAAGGCTGAGTGTGCACGAAGAAACCCACACTCTATCTCAGAGGCAGTACAGCTGTAAACAACAGAAGTGGACAGAACTTACAGAGAAAAATGAGGGTTGGAAGTGACCTCTGCAGGTATCTAGTCCAACCCTCTTCTCAAAACAGGTCCAATCACAACTAAAACATCCCAGCCAGGGCTTTGCAAGCTGGATCTTAAAAGCGTTTAAGGATAGAGATTCCATCACCTCCCTGAGTAACCTAAGGAAAATGTTGTGCCTTTCTCATATCTAACCTTGACCTCCCACACTGCAGTTTGAGACAATAGCTCCTAAAGAACAGCCTGGCTCCATTCCCTCTCAAACCTCCTTCAGGCAATTAAAGGTTGCTATCAAATGCCCCCACTCTCCCCCCAGCTTCTCTTCTGCAGACTAAACAAGCCTAGTTCACTCTATTTCTCCTCTTAAGGCATGTACTCCAGCCCCCTAGTCATTTTTGGTGCCCTCCAGTCAACTCTCCAATTTATCCACACCTTTCCTGTACTGGGGGCAAGGGTTAAAAATGGCTCTAATAGTCCAGATATGGAAGCACGAATACCACAGGGAACACAGCTGCCAGGGGCCCCAAGGCCAAAGCCTTCCTTTGGCAAAGTGGCTGCAGGTATGGATGTCTGAAGAAAGGAATGTGACAGTTGGTGGATACAAGGTGCCATGAGAACACGCTGTATTCACACCCTATTGTAGTAATCTTTAGACAAACTATATCTTGTAAGACATCACTTCAAAACTAGTAACATGCTGGTCAATAGTATCATGGTGAAATACATGAATTGACATTACATGTTATGTTCATGTTACATGTTGTATTCAATTATGAATTCCCTTTACAGGTTAGCTGAGTCTCTAAGCTAAGGGTATACCTACACTTACAATTTAATTTGAATTAATGCAGATTAATTCAAATTAAATTAGTGCACGACTACACTAGTTTTCCTTAGTTAGAACAAAGGGGTTCCCTTAATTTGAACTAAAGAAAGCTTAGTTCGAGTTTATAAAATTTCCCTTAAGTTTGAACTAAGGGTTCATTCGAATTTATTTCTTCAAATTAACCTAATGTAGCCGTGTTAATTTGAACTAACTGTTAGTTCAAATTAACACATTTTACCCTTCTCCCTCCAGGATGCCTTACTCTTTCTTTATATTGGATGGAGGCATGGCCCACTTTGGGGTCATGTTGCCACACCACCCATGGTGCCCCCCTCCTAATTTGAATTAGCGAGTCCCCTCCATGGACATGCTAATCGATTTGGTTTTCCTAGTGGTGCCATGCTAGTTCAAATTAACTTAATCCAAACTAATTATTATTAGTTTGAATTAATTAGTTTGGATTAAGTTAATTCAAAGTAACATTCTAAGCGTAGACATAGCATAAGAGAAGTATCACCTTGTGACAGAACTGGAACCCAGTTGAAAAAAAATCATTTATGCACCATGACCCAACAGTTAAATCTTTAGCAATATATTGCAGTCTTTCGGTGGTGGCAGCAGTATGCACTGTGACCCCATACCTGAGGGCCTGCAACACACTACTGGGTTTAGAAGATGGATTCCAGGGGATAGCCCTCAGAAAAGGGTGCCTCTTTCTTTTAACAAGTTTCTTCAAAAGGCCCAAGATCAGGTGATAGGCTCTGTTCAGCAGTGGGCATGATCCCCCTCCCCCCCTCGAGCCACAGTGCCCAGGCCAGTCACTCGTTCATATGTGCATGCCTCTGCCAGGTGTAGACACACAGCTCTGTATTTATCTGCATCCATTCGAAATCACATGAGGCACAACTGGAGTATGCCTGGCCCAAACTACACATCTTTGCTTCCTGGGTTATGAGTTATATGATTTTTCAGTTCACTTAGACACTGGAATCATGTGGTTTTTATGCCAATTACACCCTACAGGGTTTCTTTATGGATGTTCATAACCTGTTCTCCATGATTAGTATATATCACTTCCTACAGCTTCATGCATGTGCACAGAAGTGTAGCATGTTTAGCATGGCTCATGGGGGTGGGAGACAGACAGAGCTCTCTCTCAGCAGCAAGCTCCTGGCAGAGACAAAGATACCCTAATTAAGTTCACTGGCTCAGACAAAGAAATCACCTCTGCCCAAAAAGCAAGGGGGTCAGAGCAAGTTTTTGGAACAAAAAGAAACACCTGGAGGGATTTGAGATTTTTAGCTGAGACTCTCCATCATGAAACATCTCTAAGCAAGATCTGGGCCCTGCCTGGTCATAGGCAGAGACTGGCTATACAAACATCTGACAGCCAAACATCTTGAATATGAACTTGGTCTATGAGGTCAGTTTAAGTAGAGATGTTAGGGTAGTATGTCTGTTTTACCTTTTATTTCCTTGTGGTGTCTCCTGCCTCTTTTATATTGTGATTCTGCCACAATTGGCCATATTCTCACTTAGAATTATAATCTGATCAATAAACTAATAAAATGTGTGATCTTTAGAGGGTGTGAGTGAAGGCAGTGGCTGGGCATGATCCATTTCTTTGTCAAATGAATGGACTTCAGAGTACGGCAATTAGGAGCCAATCTCTGTAGACAGAGGCTCCTGGGGTGGTAACTAGAGCCAGGGGTGCTTACTTAGGGACCATCTCTCAAGTAGCCAGAGGGCAATACACTCACTGCTTGGGACCGATTGCACACTGGACCCCAGAGTGGACTGACTCAGGAGTGAGTGGTCACTTGGCAAAGCAGGACACGTTGGTGTTCAAGAGTGGGAATGGGGAGGGGGGGGCACAGCGGCACACTGGACTGGATCTGGGGAGCAACCTGTCCCAATGACATAACAGTTTCAGACCCATACCTACGTATGACATTGCAGGAAACGGCTACCATCCCAGTAACATTCAGTGTGCCATGAGCACTCCAGAGCCATCACACATGACATAGGGTAGGGTCTGATGCAAAGCAAGAGTGAACATGAATGATACACAGATCACATCACAAGGGCATATGTGGGGAGCACATGTCACATGGATAAAATGAATTTGTCTTCCTTTAAAAGCAGTGAGAAAAGCTACATTTATTTTAAACAGCAATATTATAAATTCAGCATTTGGAGTAGGTCCAAAGATAAAAATATATATGTGATGGGGCTGACACCCTGCACTACAGTAGCCCAGCCAGCCCCATGGGCGGCAGAAGCTCCGCCCCTTAAGCCCTGCTGGGCATGCTCAGGCTGCTGCCCCAGTATAACAGGGAGCAGATCAGTTTAGTCTGTGCTGGCCAGCGGAGGGAGAGGACATCTGCTGGAAGCTCTTGTCCCAGAGCTGCACCAGCCCCAGATTAAGAGGAGACTCAGTGGGCAGAGTGGACACTGCAGAGCTTCTACCTGGCAAAGAAAGCCTTGAAGCAGATGCCCAAGACCCGTGGGAAAGTCAACAACTGCAGTCTCAGGAAGGAGGGAACCATAGCCCAGTGACTGACGAAGCCTTCGCTCTGTCTGAGGTAGGAAGTAGCCCAGCGGGCCCAAAAGGGGGTGCTGGGGTGTAGCAGTAATCTAACCAGTGTGTTTTGGTTTGGATCCCTGCTGACTTAGTGCTGTAAACCCTGCATCTGTAGGGTCCTGGGCTGGGGCTCAGTGGAGAGGGAGGGCCTGAGCCCCCCTACCTGAGCACTGCACCCCATTGAAGACTTATTGCTCACAGACTGTGGCTGCTAGGCCATGCTGCCCTCACCCAAGGGCTGCTAACAGACATTGCATTTGACTCCGGCTACCCGAGTGGTCTGCCCTGACCGCAAGGCTGAGCAGGTATACAATAACTGTACATTCTGAAGCTCGCAGAGGCACCCTCCCTGATAACACTCTCCCTGTTCACCCATGAGGGGGCAGTAGGGAGCGCTTACCCTGCGACAATATATTTACAAGGAATGGGTAGAAAAGGGCTCAGTTAAAGCTTGCTGCGTGAAAGGAGTCACCAATATGAAAAGTCAACTCCTCTCCCTATGTTGGGCTGTCACGTTTACTGCAGATCCATCTTCTCTGTCTGCTGCAGCTTGAGCTGTTGACTGTGAGGTCTGCATCCACAAAAGCACAGCCAGCTCCTCCCTGTATATCAAACCTGTAATCCGGAAGCAATCAGAGCTAGAGTCAGTATGGGCCAGGCACAGACCAGGGATGACAATCATAACTCCTCAGCCTCCTGCTTCCTGCCCCAGCCCCAGCCCCAGGCGCCACCCCTGGTAGGAGGGAAGTTAAGCAGCCAGTGGTGCGTTTCATCACCTCTGACCCAATGAGAGAAAGAAACGGACTCACCCGTGGTTGAATTTGGTGCCGTTGGCCCATCTCCAAACCTGGTGCGCGTCCTTCTTGAGGCCAATCCAGTGATCCAGTTTGCCCTCATAAGGCAGCAGGGAATGCTTAGAAAGCCAATGAAAGCAGTCAACTATATTAGACCCTGACTGTGCTGATTCCCCACCCTTCAGAGCCCTGGGCAGCATGAGATTTCTACAGGCCTCTTCTATTGTTATTTGGTGATGTGATCAGATAAGCATTTATCACTCACTCCAGTCCTCTATTTCTGGACTGTGACCTCTACCAGATGAAACAGGAAGTGAACTGCAAGGTCCCATCAGCCCCCCAGCCTCTTCTCTGAGCACAGAATGGCTAAGAGAGAGCAGCACAGGACTGAGGGAAGCAGACAGACCCCTACCAACCAGTGCAGGTACCAAAGAGTGTGGGGAAGCTTGGGGCTAGGTTGTGCTCAGCTGAGCCAGAAGGCAGGGGATATTCCCACCCACTCTGTACACCAGGCAGCCCATTGGCCTGGAGCTGACAGACCTAGCCCAGTTCAGCCCCAGGAGAGATTCTCCAGCTCGGGTACTAAGAAGATGCAGGGCTGGGGAGGCTGGAGCCACAGGTCCAGCCAGGATTCAGCTGCCAGAACTGTAGTCATATGCTTGTAGAAGGTTGTGAATTTAGAGACACATCCTATCATGGGCCACTGTTATGTGAATTGAGAGACGTGCCCCAGAGAAGATCTAACATAGCTGTTCCCGGGTACACACCAGGATACCTGTCTGTATGATTAAAGGCTATTCTTTATTCATTCAGTAGTATGATCTTTAATGAACCCTCAAAATCATTACAAGAACTGTGCTGACTCTTGGGTGGTACATGGGATCCCCAGTGCACTACGGGGGCTGAGCCTGGCCTAGCTTCAACCCTGTCTGTTGTGATGATGACCACTGTGCTCAGCACAAGATCTCTGTGCTTCTCACCAGCTCCTGAGGATCAATCTTAGCCAGGGAGGCACCATGTGAAAAGCAGGTGTTCTGGCTGTGCATCCAGTTCCCTTCTTCTTTAGCAAAGTAGTAACATTGCCCTTGGCTCTTAAACCAGCCATCCGGACACTGGGAGGTAGCATGGAGCTCTGAAGGAGATGGCTTAGATACTGTCACTAAAAAAGACAAACAGAGGGTGAGCGACCATCCCTCCCCTCATCTCTGTGGAGGACGGACAAAAACAAGAACAGCCCCAGTGCGTCAGACCAGTGGAGAGATGGGCTGGTCTTGGACAGTGACCAGCATCAGCTGCTTCAGAGGACATGGCCACCAGTCCAACTAGACTTTGCATTTGCTTTACCACACGACAGTAGTGCCAGAGGCCAACCAGGAAACAGGAAAGCTGAGAGAAAGAAGCACAGCCTCTTTCTGCGGTTCTAGGCTCTTCCCAATGACAGTTTGAGGTGGGCCACAGCCCCCCTGATCACAACAGGGCCCCACCCCCTGCTCCTCTTCCCTCAGAGGCCCCAAACGGGTCAGAAGCCAGAGCCAGCTGTGCTAAGTGTCACTCAGGGAACCAGAGGGAGTCGGGAGGCCCCAACCCTCCACCTGTCCTGGGAGAAGAAGAGAAAGGGGGTCATAGGTAGCCCTCCCACTTCTACACTGGTTCCAGGGCTCCTGCTGCCCAGCACATACTTTCTCTTACACATGATCTGCAGCTTCATGTGCTCACTCCTATATCTGCAAATCTATGGAGCAGGGCAGCCCTGTCCAGAAAGTAGCACATGGCAGACACTGACCATTTCATTTCTTTTACTGATTTCATGGGAGCAATTACAACAGCAGAGGCCCAATTTTAGACACACAGAGCCCCCAGACACCAGCAGAGAGGCTGTAAACCCCAGACGGTGCCACCCTGAACATGGGGTACATTCAGATCCAGTCATGTCTGACAGCCTCTCTAGGTGGGTTTCCCTGCTCACGGCTCAGAAGGAGAGATACGTTGTAATGCAGTCCACAGTGTGGTCCCAGAGCTCACTGCATTAGAGTGCAATGTATAAGCAACAAGTGCACCTCACCCAGCTCCTCAATCTGCCTGCACCCCCTGATGTTCCTACAGCTGCACATTACAGTGAAGCTCATGCTTAAGGGAAATACCCAGCAGCAGTACATACTGTGTGCACCACATGGACAAGTGTAATGTCCTTGGGCAGCTTCTCCTGGGAGATTTCTGACTCATAGGGCTAAATTCTCAGCAACACCACTGCAGTGATGGGGGTTTCCTCCCATATCTCCCCCTCAACTTAATTAAGCTTGTGCCAGTGATCTATCTATCAGCCCTGCTGTGGAGACAGTCTGGGGGAGGGGGACCGGAAGGGGCCAGGCCAGTAACCAAAGCACTGAGTTGCTGACAAGTTACACAGCTCCGTGAAAATCAGACACGGGATCTGTGTCAGTCCATCCTATAAAGAGAGAGTCCCAAAATACAAAAGAGAGCATCAGAGGAGGACAGGAATCCAGAATAGAGCAACTGTTGTGGGTTCACTGGCCTAGGTGACTGGGACTCAGGAGACATAGATTTAATTCCAAGCTGTATCAGACTCCCTGCCTGACCCAAAGCACATCCCTAAGGCCCAGATCCACAAAAAGACTTCGGTGTTTGACATTCAGTATCGCAACACCCAACTGTGACGCACCTAGGACATCAGCAATGGGACCCATGAGGCCTTGTCCTTAGATGTGGGAGACCCCTGCTTTGACTCCCCTCTCCCTGAAGAGGAGGGATTTGAGAACAGGTTCCCCAGCTCTCAGGATGCGTGCCCCAGTCACTAGATTACAGATTGATTCTAACTGTCTCGCCCAATTAATCATTCATCTACATAGCAGAAGTGGAGCATCTCCACCAGGAAATACAGAGGATTCCCCCCACCCCCAATAATGAATATCCCAGAGCTCAATAACTGGCACTCACCTGCGAGGTGGAACACGTATGTTCAGATCCCATCACCCCCTCAAAACAGAAGGGGGGCTGGAAACAAAGTCTCAGATCCCCAGTGGGTACACCTAACCACAGGAGTAGGGTTAAGAATGGGGGGGTGTCTCTCTGCCCCCCACCTGTTTCATGGAGGCAGGAAGACTAAGTACACCTGCCAGATCCTGCCCAGCAGATAAGACAGGCAGGCCTCTGGGTGCCCAAAGCCAAACAGTGACGTGTCCAGAAGCAGAAACTGAAGTACTGAGGGAACATCTACAGAAGTGTCATCCCCAGGTGAGCTCAGACACCTGCAGGGTTCAGTGGCTGCCAGGCAGGGGTTTGGCAGATCACAAGCATGTCTGAAACTGGAATTTGGGCATCTTAGCGCCCTTTGTGGAACTGGACCTTGGTGCCTTGGTTCCCCTGCCACAAAACAGAGACAAAGATACATCTGTTTCACAGGAGCTGCGAGGATAAATCTGTCAACATCTTGGTGTTCTCAGGTATGATGGTGATGGGGGGAGGGGGGTGCATCAAAGAACCGTCCTAGAGAGACTCTTGTTTGAGCTGACCTGACCACTAAAACAGAGAGGGCAGGTGAAGAAGACATGGAGCTGTAAACCATAAAGGGAAAATCTCCACACCCCCAGAGAATGAATCATTAGGGGTCAAGAACTTACCTCCCAAAGCTATTGCTAAGGCAATCGTTGAAGCAAGGCTGATGACCAACATCACGATTATGGTAATGGCCACAGCTGGATGTTTACATACTGCAGGTATCCTTAAACACCAGTTAACTGTATGATCTGGAAAACAAAAAGCTATTACTTCTCCTGTGTGATGCTCCCTTCCCAGAATCTGCTCTGGCATGCTGCTGTATCCTCTGATCTCCACTCCTGAATCCCAATTTACCTTGCTTTTGCTAGGTGACCATCCACTCCTGGCTCAGCCCACACCAGCCTCGTGCATATAATCTGTCCCAGACAGTGGGTGCACTCTCCAGCTACACGGGGTGGTCCCCCAGATACCACATCAGGAACTTCTGTCTTACCAGGATCAGAACCCTTCCCCAAACACTTCAAACTCATTCACATTTGCCTCTTTATCAAAGAAATGAGAATGCTCCAGCTTTGCCCTCACACCCTCTAAAGTTCACACAGCTTTAGATAAAACAAATACTAGTTTATGGATTAGAACATTGCTTTGAGTATACAGCAAGTTAATGTACAGTCATTTAATAAAGGAGTTACCACAAGCAAATAAAAAATGTAAAATGCATGCTTATCTAAAGCAGGGGCATTGCTACCATGAAAAAAGGGGTGAGCCTGGGCCCACCTCCTGCCATGCAGCCCTGCCTTGGGGCCTGAACCAGGAGCTGGATTGGGCTCTGCCCACCAGCAGCCCAGGCCCAGGCCCAGAGCCAGCCCCAGCCAGGCTGGAAACATGGGGGGGGGGGCTGCAGCGCCTCAGGCCCAGTAGCAATGATGCCCTGACCTAAAGTCACTACTTCATCATAACTGTATTTGAACGATGATGACCATAAGTGGTTTTACAGCCAGTCTCTGCTTCCTTATAGGTAGAGCTCAATCTTTCTTGTAGTTGGAGATGCTATCACGGTGGTGATTCTCTGGCAAAAAAGGTTATCACAGTTCAAAGTCTCTGTATTTGTTTCCAACCCCTCCCCCTTCATGCCCCTACTCACATTTCTTCTTCTGGTCATCTTTTTTGTTCAGAAAGTGGGGGGGAGGAGGAGGGGAGATCTCTTTGTCCCACCTGGCCCAGGGAGCTCATTTTGCATTGCTTTTCTCATACACCTCTTCATTCTCCATGATGAGACACAGCCTTAACTGACTACCTTCTACCTGAACCATGGAAAATACGTGGGAACATGCCTCACATCTGTACACATACACGATGCTGCAGGAAACATGACACCATAACAATGAAGCAGAATGTGTTATGTAATCACTTGTCTGGCATAACTGGCATCAAACCATAAATAGACATTGCACAAGTGACCAGAGAAGTCACAGAGATCACCGCCCAGGGGGCTTGACAGATGTGCTGCTCATGTAGGCACCCAACTTCAAAGCAAGGTGCCTAGTTCAGACATCCTATGCTGCTGAACCCCCCGCTGTCGAATCCCCAAAGCTCATGATTTTATATTTTTGTCACCAGGGGGCACACTTCTGGTGTATTTTCCATAGGCTGTATAGCTCCACAGCAAAAATGCAGCAGGGGAGTGCCCCCTGGTGACTAAAAGTAGAACAGCCGGCTCCTAAATTATAAAAAAACCACATAGCTGGCTCCTAGGCACCGGCCGTCAACCTTGAGTTGCCATGGTGACCTGGCGCCCAGGTTCTGTCGAGCCCTGTCATAGCCCAGCATGCACCACGAGACATTCTGAAATGAGAGTTGTTTGCCATCACGCACAGGTCTGACACAGACCAGATACTTATTCTGACTTCTCCAATGGTTCTGGCCCTGTTCTAGGCACACATTAACCAGAACTCCCATTCAGGGAGAACAACACTCTATTCAATTAATCCTCAGAAAGGACCTTGCAGAAATCAGAGGGATTTGGAGGAGTGGATCATGGACCTAGAAAAACTATGACAAGAGGTTGAAAAAAAAAACCAAGGAACTTAAAAGACTAAAGAACTTATTTGCTGAACTAGACTAACACAGCTGCCCCTTTGGAACTTCACCAGAGAAAAGAGGTGAATGAAAGGGAACAGACAACAATAAAGTTAGGTGGGGAGCTTTTATTGGAAAAGGTGTTCTCATTGCACGCCCCCTTGTGACCTGGAGTGGGCACCAGGGATGCACCCAGTCTTAACTTTCCTTGACTGGCAGCAGTACATTTACTTTAATAGATCAGTGCAAGGGGAAGCTAATAGGAACAACATGTCCCTTTCTCGTAAGGCTTCAGGACAGTAGTAATTATAATGTAAGGGCTTCACCTCGGGACCATGGGTCAGAGCTCCGAAACTTAACATCCATGAAAAGATGTTAACTTTTAGACTTATGGAACTCACTGCCACAAGAGACTGAGAACAAGAACTTACGAAAATTAAAAAGGGATTGAGTACTATATGGTCCACAAAAATATCCAGAGATGTCATAATTGACAACAAAAGTTGGAAGGAACGTTAGAAGAAAGCCTCTGTCCCAGGGAGAGTGAATCCTGGGAGCCCTGTAGGGGTTCAATCTCAGCAAATACCGTTCCCTAGCACCCCATCTGAGGGCATAAGGAACTGGCAAAATGTAAATGAATGAGCTGTGGCCTCAGGAAGCTACAGCTGCCTCTTTTCCAGGCAGGGCTGTGCATGTGTGTTAGGAGTGTGCCTGTTGATCACTTACTGGCATGAGGCTCTTACCCTTAGAAAGGAACAGAAGGAAAGAACAGTGAGAAGAGCAAACAAGGGAGATGTGAGCTAAATGTCTGATAGGCTGTTGTGACATGCTCCACCTCCCACACCCTACATATCCTTTCTGTTCACCTCTGCAATGTAATTGAAGTATGTCACATCAAATGGAGTTTTTTTTTCTTTTTGAATGCTCATGACATGCTTGGCGTTATTGTTATGGAAGTAGGTCTCCTTCAGCATCATACATGCAGACATATGTGAAGCATAGCCCCAAGTGTATTTCACATGGCCTGGGGCAGGGGCGTGACAACAGACAAATGGAGCTGTGCTTGCACACACCAACTGAAGGAGGAAAGAGAGAAAAGGAGACTGAACTGCTTCGGGGCTTTTCTGTCAAGATCTCCATCCTGAAGAAACTTCAAAGACCTGTACCTACCAACATGATGAGGAACACCTAGCTGCAAAACCATCACTGGCCAAAACACATGGGTAAGCTAGAAGTAGACTGCAGCAGTGAATTTTAGCTTAGAATGCGTGTTTCCTATTGTTTGGTAGTGATAAATTTGATTGATTCATTCATTGTGTACTATTTGGCCTCGTATACTCACTTGAAATTGCTTATTTTATCTAAAACACCGTGGATTTTGGAAGAGAGTCAAAGTGTGAATGTCTAGCTTGGAGCAAAGATGGTGCACCTGAGGGATCATTCTCTCATTCCCTGAGTGGCTAGTGTGTGCGCACTTCCACTGGCCAGGACTGATTACAGGCAGGAGGCTGGTGTGGGCTGACCCAGGAGTGGGGGTCCACCTAGCAAAGCAGGTTGATTTTGGGTCTAGGAGTGGCACATCACAGAAGCATGGTAGCACACGAGATTGCAGGGGGAAAATGTCACAAATGTAACACCTGTAGTCCTAAAAAAGCACAGCACACTGTGCAAGTGTCATACCAGAAAGGATGGAGCATGTGTGGGATGAGCAGAGTCCATGGGAGCAACGCAGCCCCTGCTGCATAGGGAGGGCAGCTGCAGCCTGTTAGTGCTGCACATATCTCAACAAAAACCAATGAAAGTCTTGTGGCACCCATGACAAATGGGGTTGCTCGGGCACCGTGGGTTGTGTGTTTCAAGCTTGGGAGCCAGCTTAAGCAGCTCTCCCTCCTCCAAACTTCTCAGTAGTACACCCTCCTGAGGCCTCTTACCCCAGGGCCAACCCCTGAGCACTCCATTCATTACTGGTTGCCAACTAGACACTGAGCCATTGATCCCTGCTCACCAAGCCCAATGATCTAGCTAGCTTTCTATGCCCTGTGATGAACGGGGTTGATTGGGCACCATGGGTTGTGTGCTTCAAGTTTTGTCATCCAGCTGCAGCCAGGAGCATTGCTGCCTCGGGGAATGACCCATGGCAGGGGCCACGGCCACACCTCCTGGCCCTGATTCTGCGCTCAGGCCAACTCAGCCTTGGGCACCTGCTGCCACCAGCCTGGCCCTGGATCCCTGGCCGGGGACAGGAGAGGGAGCATTAGCCACTGTGGCAGGTGGCCTGGCCTAGGATGGGGCTGGAAGCGGCCGCAGCCACCATGGGCAGCCAGGCCCCAAATTTCCTGCTGGAGACCGGAAGAGGAAGGGGCTGAGGGCCAAGACTCAGGGCACTGGTGCTGGGATTCAGGGCACGAGCCCCGTGTACGCAGCACTAGCAATGCCCCTGGCTGTAGCGTGGCTCTCCCTACTCCAAACTTCCCAGCACTGCACTCTCCTGGGACCTCTTGCCCTGAGGCTGGACTCTTCAAGCTGTAGGCCACAGGGCCTGGGGCCTAACAGCCACCTGGGAGACCTTGCCCTTTCTGACTGTACCTTTTAGGTGCTCACAGCAATGGTTATTAGTCAGCTTTCTTCAGTTTTCCTTCATTCTGCTACTTCACTGCACACAATCCTCCAACCACCATGCCCAACACTCACTGCCTGTTTCCTTCAAGAGGCCTTTTCATCTGCTGTGGCCAATCACCCCAGTTGGGCTCAAGTTGTCTAACTAACTTGAGGTGCTCTACCTGGTCTCAGGTGCTCTAATTGGCCTCAGAGCAGCCCTGCCCTAATTACCCTAGAAGCAGGGATTTATTAAGCCTGAGGCTGACATAGCTGACTTCCAGTATCCTCCTGTAGCCCTCAGGCTTGACTCTGTCACACCTCTTAAAGACTAACAAATTTCTTTGGGCATACGCTTTTGTGGGCTGCAAGCTATTTTGTCAGAAGCGTGCTTCATATAAAGTCCTGAGCAGCCTCAATTCTCTACCTCCAACAGAAGTTGAGGGTGTTTAGGACCCTGCAGGCTGTGATAGCACTAGCCAGATGCTTTAGAGCAGCTCAGAACCCAGTGAACCTCATTCTTCCCAATGATGATGGGGGAAAGAAATTCTCCTGTGTTCTGGTGATGTATTGAGAGGATTGGGAACCCCCATGCCTAACCTCAACATACCCCTCCTATTAATCAATCATGCTCAATAAGAAGATTAAAGCCTGGACTTTCATTGCCTTAATAACAAAGCAAAAGGAGCTCCATCTCACTGTGTTATTTCCCTATGAGATTCTTTTAACTGTCCATTGCATGCATCCAAGAAAGTAGGTTGCAGGCCATGAAAGCTTAAGCCTGAAGACATTTGTTAGTCTTTAAGGTGCCACAGGACTCTTGTTTTTGCTGTCGACAGACTAACACCACTACCTCTCTAGTATATATCACAGTTTCTCCCCAGCCTTTCGGACACTACAATTACCTGGTTTTCTTTCACACACTATGATTGAGCTGCTGTTAGACTGCTGCCCCAACAGCTCTCTCCCCTCTGTGGGAATGAAACCATTCATTTCTCCGCAAGATTGCCACAGTGCTTGTCTCCCTCTCACTGGCCGTGTCCTCTCCACACAGCTGCAGAGTCCGTTGCATTGGCTACTTTCCCAGCTGCCCTGGAATCTGAAATGTAACAATCAGGACATCATATGAGTCAGTGGGGTTTGTTTGTGGTATCCCATCTGCCCAGCCATTACAAATAAACCCCAGAGCCGAGAACAGCATAGCATAAGTAACACTTTCAGTGTGGGGTCTGATGACACATGAAGAGTCCCCATTTTCTAGGGCCCTGTGAAATCCACATTAATGAGAACACTGTTCTCCTGAATAAGACAATTGCTTACCTGTAACTATCTTTCTTTGAGATGTGTGCTCAATGTCCATTCAGATACAGGTGCATGCACACCTCCTTGTATGGGTACAGGAATCATTTTTCTCTTAGCAATACCTGTAAGGCTGGCTGCAGTACCCCCCTGGAGTCCCACACAATGCCAGTCCTGCATCCAACAGTCCCTTCTTTCCGCAAACTCTGAAAGTGGGGAAAGCGTGTGGGCTTTGAATGGACACGAGCATGCATCTTGAAGAGCCAATTACAGGTAAGCAACAATCTTTTCTTCTTCAAGTGCTGCTCATGTCCATTCAGATATAGGTGAATCACAATCTCTACCTTGGCTGTTACTGTTGTGTCCTCTGCAACACTGCTCTCCCAAATGCCATATTATCTAAAGCCTGTTGGACTATAGCATTCTGCAGATGTCAGTGATGCAAACCTGCACCAAGAACGCTGCGTATGATGCCTGGGCCCTGGTCAAATGGGCTGTTACCATGCCTGGGAGCAGTACCTTCAGGAGAGCACAGAAGTGTCTGATGAACGTGGAAATCCACAAAGTACCCCTTTCATTTTGTCCGCCACCACCACAAAGACTATGTCCACACACAGGCAGTTAAATCAATTTAACTTAAATCAATTTAATAAAAGTCACTATAAAAATCATTAAATCAATTTAAGATAAATCAATATAACAGGTCCACACCAGAAAGCCAAATCAAATTAGTATATCCAGGGACAGGACTTGCTAGTTTGATTTAGGAGAGGGATACCCTGGGAGGTGTGGCGAGACAGCCCCCGAGAAGGGCCATGTCCCCACCCAATATATGAAGAGGAAGGCACACTGGGAAGGAGAAGGGCAAAAGAGTTAAACTGAAATAATGTCCACACTGTGTTATTTCGATATAATGGTTGCGATCTAAGCATTGTTTTGATTTTAAACAAGGTTTTATTGAATCGATCTAATTTTTTTTGTTTCCAAACAATGAAGCTTGTCGTTTCGAAACAAGAAAACGTAATATGGCCCAAAGCTTTTTTAAAATAGAAATAACCAGCATTATTTCGATTTAATACCTGTGTGTGTGGACATACCCAAAGAGTTCAGCACTCAATGTAAGGCCTGATGCACTTTGGGCACGCACGAACACCAATCCACCTCAAAGTGAGGTGGTTTGGGACAAAAAACAGGCAGGAAGCTGTCCTAGTTGTACAGGTGGGGGTGGGGTGGGGGGCTCACTACCTTGTGGAGAAAGGCTGGGTGAGGCCAGAACTGGACCTTGTCCTTAAAGAATATGTGTAGGGGGCTTACAGAGTAAGGGCCTTCAGCTTGGAGACTCTCCTGGCTGAGGTAATTGCCACTAGGAAGGCCACTTTTCAGGACAAGACCAGAAGAGAGAAAAACATCACTGGCATGAACGGGGGTCCAATTATCCACACCAGAACCAGATTCAGGTCCCAGGGGGTCATTGGGGCACGGATCTGGGGGTATAGACTCCTTTCAGAAATTGGAGTGACATGGGATGGGAGAAGACTGTTCACCCCTGAAGAAGCTGGTTGAAAACAGCGGTGGCTGCTAAATGGACTCGCAGCGAAACCACGAATAGACACTGCTGCTTCAAATGAAGTAAATATTCCAGTATGACCTAGATCGATGCGCTCATTGGGATATACCCTGGGCTTAGGCCCATAATGAAAGACTAGTTCATTTGGCCCTGTAGGAAATCTGAGTGGACTGTTTCCTGCTCCCTAGAAGGACCTTCCGTACCTACTTGGAACATGACTCCTTCCTCTCATTCAGCCACACAGCCTCCAGGCTGTGAGGTGCAAGAAAGAGAAATTTGGATGCAGTAACCACTCAAGTCCTGTAAGAGCAGGTCCAGGTGATTGGGGAGTTCCCATGGTGGGATGATTGAGAGCATGAGCAGCATGGTGTGCCAGCATTGGCGGGGCCACACCAGGCCAGTCAGGATGATGTTTGCCCTATCCCTCTTGATTTTTATCACAACGTGGAGAAGTAGCAGAATTAGCGGAAATGCATACATTAGGGGTCCCGTCCATGTAAGAAAGGTCTCTGACAGCACCCCCACTTCCGTGACTCTGAGGGAACAGAATTGTGTGCATTCCCTGTTCAGAAAGGCAAAGAGCTCCACTGCTGGAAAATCATATCATCCACATCCAGTAAGGAAAGACAAGAAATGCCTGATGAGGAGATCCATCTCTTGGTTCCACACCGCTGGGAGGTGTGAAGTGACAAGAAGGAATTCGTGCTCCACAGCTCTATCCTACAGCCCAAGTAGCCTCTCTGCACAGGGCCAATGACCACGCATCCCCATTTTTTTATGTCAGGGGTCTCAAACTCAAATCACCACAAGGGCCACATGAGGACTAGGACATTAGCTTGAGAGCCACACCACTGAAACCTTTTCATACAATGACATTGCAAATATCGGTAACAACAGTGTCATTGCAGGCTGCAGTAAATAGCTTTAGGGGCTGCATGCGGCCCATGGGCCACATGTTTGAGACCCCTGGTTTATGTAGTAGGCAGCTCCAACATTGTCCATGAGTGCATGTATTACCTATCTCATTATGATGCATAAGATGACCCTGCACACTAATCTTATTCCATGCAGCTCTCTGATGTTGATGTGAAGCTTTCCATCTCCAAGCAACCATCAGGCCTGAGTCCTTGCCCCTGTACTGAGGTGGGACACCCCCTCCCCCATCTCCAAAGTATCCGAGATTATGGTTACAGAGGGGGAAAGATCCTGGAAGGGAAGTCCTGCCAAGACTGTGTGAGAGTCTCTCCCCAAATCCAGTTCTCTTATGTGGAAGAACCGTGACCACCCTGTGCAACAATGTCTGTTGGGGAGGTATACTGAGACATTGTCTGACTGTGATTATAGGGCAGCAATGAAGGAGGGTTATGACCTCCCTGCTGGTCTCGAAACAATGATGAGGAGAGGAGACCCTGGCCTTGATCAAGGCTATTGTTGCTCCAGTAAAGTCTATTCATTGCACTGCAGTTATCTTTGATTACTGTTGGTTTACCAACTAGCCCAATCAAGGCCAAGTGAAGAGCACTGGTGACACACTGGAACTGACCTGATCATGAGTGCCCTTTGATCAGCCAATCATCATAGTAATGGAATACGTGCACTCCCTCCCTGGGCAAGTATGCTGCCAGTGCCACCACTGCCATGCATTTGGTAAATACCCTGGGAGCCAAGGATAGGCTAAAGGGAAAGACCATAAACGGATAGTGAAGGCTTCCCACTACAAACCTGAGGAAACGTCTGTGGGAGTGAAGGATAGCAATGTAAAAATACACATGCAGGGCCAACGCCTGGGGCACTCTGATCATTACTGGCTGCCAACTGGACATTGAGCCCTAATTGCTGAGCCCGATGATCTAGCCAGCTTTCTATCCCTCTTACTGTTCATTCATCCACACCATACTTCCTTAACTTGCTGACAACAATGCAGTGGGAAACAATATCAAGAGCTTCGCTAAAGTCAAGGTCTACCATGTCAATAGCTATTCCCACGTTCACAAAGCCAGTCATCTCATCACAGAAGGTAATCTGGCTGGCCAGGCATGATTTGCCCTTGGTGAATCTATGATGACTGTTCCAATCAGCCCGTTTTCCTCCAAGTGTGTCAGGATGGATTCTTTGAGGACCTGATCCACGATTTTTCCAGGGACTGAGGAGAGGCTAATTGGTCTGTAGTTCCAATCATCCAGGACCTCCCCCATTCTCCATGAGTCTTCAAAGATAATGACCAGTGGCTCTGCAATCACATTGCCAACTCCCTCAGCTGCAGTTTATCCAGTCCATTGACTTGTGCATGTCCAACTTCATTAAACAGTCCCTAACCTGACCTTCCATCACCTAGGTTCTCTCTCCTTCTCCCCATTCTGCGTTGCCCAGTGCAGTAGCCTGGTAAGCTGACCCTGCCTGTGAAGACTGAGTTTTTAAAAAAAGGCAGCATTGAGTACTTCATCCTTTTCTGCACAATCCACCACTAGGTTACTGCCAGTAAGGGACCTACACCATCCCTGATCCTCTTCTTGTTACTGACATACTTGTAGAGCTCCTTCCTGTTACCCTTCACATCCCTTGCTAGCTGCAACT
This sequence comes from Podocnemis expansa, assembly GCA_007922195.1. NCBI lineage: Eukaryota > Metazoa > Chordata > Testudines > Podocnemididae > Podocnemis > Podocnemis expansa. The sequence continues at coordinate 65,925 of ML682142.1, forward strand.
CCAACTGCCCTTGGCTTTCCTGATTTTATCCCTGCAGGCCCAAGCAATATCCTTATACTCCAGTTCCAGTAACCATGACCGGGGGAAAGAAGGAACTGGTGGATGCAGGGCCAGCAGCACCTGACATACCATGCCATTTGTGTGAGACTCCAGGGGGCGCTGGAGGCGGCTCTACAAGTATTGCTAAGGAGAAAAAGATTCTGGTAGCCATGCACATAGGTGTGCACACACCTATATCTGAAGGGCAGCACTTGAAGAACTTTGTGCTCACTGGAAAGTTACAAAGTGTCATGTAACTAAAACAGCCAAGTTTGCTCTGCCTTACACCTTCTTCAACGTCAGGTCTCTGGACCAGTGGTTCCCAACCTTTTCAAGGTTGCGGACCTCTTTTTTGATTTGAAGTATTTTTGCGCCTCCCCTGGCTGCAGCTTGGGTGCCTTTGTGCCAGTGTGCAGTGGCAGCACAGCTGCAGGAAGAATCCATCCTGGGCTGCTCTGGCAGCTCTGGCCCCTTCCCCCTCCCTGTGCCAACGAGCAGGGCCACACAGCCAGCCAGCCCCTGCAGAAGAGCAGAGCTGAGCCAAGCTGCTGCCAGCATCAGCGACCTGTGTCACAGCCCCCCCCATCCAGCCCCAGAGGGAAGCACTGGGACAGCAGCTGGGTTTCAACCCCAGTGGGGAGCAGCACCACAAACCCCCCTGGAATACATCCACGAACTCTCAGGTGTCTGTGGATCCTAGGCTGGGAACCACTGCTCTAGACATAGCAAAAAGCTTTAGTAACTATAATAATCTATTTACAGAGAAGGGATAATCTTGTCTGAGGAAATCACTAAAAGGCAAACCAGAACATACCACAATGGAGATAAAGGATACATCGTTCATGCAATAAATAAATTGTTTAATCTTTAACTACCACAGGAGTCCTTGTTTGTTTTGCTTAAGTAAACTAACACAGCTACCCCTTTCAAACTTGGAGATGGAGATATCTTCCAAAGATGGCAAAACTAACAACATTTGTCAGTTTGTGATGTTACTCAGCAATAAACTGTTGATTTGATAGTCTGACATTATTTAATCAACTCTTACATTAATTTAAGATTCCTTGAGAATACAGGAAGTTTGAAAGCTGTGAGTTTAACTTTAATTGGAAAGAATGACAGCTGCAAGGATGGACTATTAGATTTAGTGTGTTATATTTTTACTTTCTAATTATTCACATATGAATTAAGTTAAATTAAAAGCTGTAAGAGGTTCTTGCTTCTGTGGACTTCTTGTGTTCTTGATCAGCAAGATCACTTTAGTCATCTTACCACATGATATTTTAAAGAATGATTTAAACCCTGTTACTTTTACCACACACTGCACAGATGTTTTGTTTAAACTGCACATGCTGTAGGGTTTTTCCCACTGCAATCCAACTCCAAGCTTCATGCAGGCCTGTCCAACCTGCAGGCCCATCAGGCAGACCCCAGTCCCCAGGCCAGACTCCAGCCTGCTAACAGCTTTCATCTGGCCTGTGGAGTGCTACCACAGGAACCTATGAGCTGAAGCAGCTGGGGCCCTTTTAAATCTCCCACCTCACTCCTAGGTGTAGCATAGGAATAGCCTGGCCAGACAGCTGCCTTCAGGGGCTTGACTCAGTCCTGGGGGGGGTGTAAAGGGATCATGGAGCTCCCCCCCCCAGTGTGTGGTCATGGAAGAGGAGCCCCACTAGGGAAAGGGAAGGGAGGAGACACATGCTCATAGGGAAAGGGAAGGAAGGAAGGAATTCACAGAGGGAGTTAAGGAGAGGGAAAGAATCTGTGTGCACCTGGTGAAAGGGAAGGAGGTGCAGGAACAGGGAAGTGGGGGAAAAGGAAAGGAGGTTACCGAGCATGGGAATAGGGATTGGGGGGGTGGACAGGGGAGAGGAGCTGCCAGCCTGAGTGGGGAGGAGAGGGAAGTAATCAGGAGGGATCTGGCAGAGGAACGGAGCCAGGTGGGGAAAGCAAAGAGAGTGGGTTGGGGAGAGGAGCCTGCCTGGGGAAAGGGAACAAGAGGGGAAAAAAACAGGTCAAGGGAAGGGCAGGGAGGGGAGAGGAGCCTGCATGGGGTAAGGGGAGGAGGGGGGAGAAGCAGAGAGAAAGGAGAGGAGCCCACAGAGCAGAATGCAGCAAGCACAGCAGCGGCTGGAGAGCTGATGGAGCTGGGGAGAAACGCTGTTGAGGAGCCACGGAAGGGAAGGCTGTTGGGAAGGGTCAGAGAGCCTTCACAGCACAGGGCCAGGGAAGGACAGAGAAAAGGGAAACCTGCACTGTGTGGACAGGCAGACAAGTTGGGGGAGTCTGAGTGGCACAGGGCAAGAGGAAGGGTTCAGAGAGCGAGCAAGGGTTGGGGGGGGGGGAAGGCAAGTAGTGGGGCTCCCACCAGCAGTCTGCACTGCTTCCTTCCCTTTCCCTGCCTCCCCACCTCTGCCCTCCCCTGCTAGGTGCCTCATGCTCCCCCTTGCACCAACATGGCCATCCCTTGCTGTCAGCTTCACCTACCACCCCCAGCCCTCCCTTGTAGCACCTGCCCAGCTTGCCACACTTTTCTCTGCCACCCCACATGGTCACCCCTGCCCTCCCCAGCCCTGCAGTGCTCTCTCGCCATCTCATCCCAGCCCTTCCCATCAATGCCCTGCCCTGCTCCCCACACTCCCTCTTGCCACCACAGTTATCCCTGATCTCTCTTGACCTGCCATGCTCCCCTAGCACCCCACCCAACCCTCCCTTATCAGCTCTGCCCTTCCCTGCCCCTGCTCCCCATACTTTCCCTGCCTCCACACACAGCTTCTACATGCCCTGCCACACTCTCCTAACATCTGTACGCAGACACTTCCTGAAAGAAAAAGCAAGCCCTTTAAACCATATTTTGTGAAACCCTGTAATTAACAAGTGAAAATTTGTTGTGTATGGTTGTTAAAGTGATGCTTGTATCAGTTAGCATAGGGAGGACAGGTATTACTCGAGAACTGCATTTAGGTATGAAATGTAAGTTTTTGCTTTTGCAGAACCAAACAACTTGTAAACCGATGTTTATTTTTTGACTGTTTACATTTTATGAATAGAAGATCTGTTTCTATTACGCCTTGTCTATTGAAAATTGGCTCACTGGCCCTCCAAGTGAGAGAAAAGTTACAATGTGGCTGCTCACCCAAAAAGGCTGGACACCCCGGGTTTAGACAGAACCAATCCTGCATCTTGGCCGGGGTCAGACCAGATGAGGCTTGTAGCTCCTTCTAGTCCTAGAGCTCTAGGATTCTGTGACTGCTAACTCAGTCTAAAAATCCCAGTGGGGAGAAGGCACAGGTGCCTTTCACTTCTCTGTTGAAAGTCCAAACCCAGGCGAGGTGTGTAGCATTGTCTTGGACTAGCTAGGAGAAAAGACACCCGCGTCTCATCTCCACTAGGATCTTAGTGAGTTCGCCATCTTACTGCAAACTCATACTTTGCTTTCTTCATGGACACAATGAAATTCTCTGCTCTGCATTATTTTTATGACCATAACACAGGAAACCCTGGTCTATGACTAGGGCTCTTATTGTGGTAGGGGCTGGACAGAGAGAATAAAATACAGTCCCTGCCCAAATCAGAGAGACAGATGGACAGAGAAGTATAAAGAAATAACATGGGTCAGTGTGACTGGCAGTGGTTTCAGTACAGGAGCAGCCTGACTGTGGTCAAATTTTTGGCAGGCATCTTAGCAAAGGAGTTCTGAGGTGGCTAAAGAGGCAGGGCTGTGGAGCGTGATTATGGAGGGCTCCTCCCAAGCATTAGAGGCAGCATGGGAGAAGGCAGGAAGGGTTTTGTTCTGAAGTTTAAGAAGTAAGCAATGGTGGGTGGCACCCTGGACTAAGCACAGTGAGGACTCAACATCTGACTACAGAATGAGAAATGTTAGGGTGGACATCTGGGGGAAGGACCTTGAAAGTAAAAACATGCAGCTTATGATAGCTGGGCTACCCAGGGACTGGCAACCTTTAGCAAGGCACCTGACATCCTCCCCCTCACCAGCTCTCTCCCAGCACTGGTGGCAGGGACAGCAAGGGAAGGATGGCAAGGGTCTGTGGGCCTGTTCCTGGCAGCAGACTCTGCGGTAGGGGTCTCTAGCCTGTAGTGGGAGTGGGGCTCTTAGTGGCCTTGTGTGATGGAGTCACACAGGAATCATGCTCTGGGCCTCATTTCTCTCCTGCCTTGCCTCTCGACTAGCCCTCCCCACACCTAGGGTGGAGTAGCCAGCCCAGAGGCAGGGCAGGAGAGTGGAGTCCAGCCTTTTGGCCAGCCTGCCCCACCGTTAGGCCAACTGCTACGTGCCACAGGGGCTGGGGACAGAGCAACCCAGCGGGGATAGCGGCGTGGGCCCCGCACTGCTCTGCTCACAGCAGGAAAGCACAGGCCCATGCAACCGTGGGGCTGAGGGCAATCACCCCTCTCGCCTCCCCCGAAGACCGGGCCTGCCTCCTGAGTCTCGCTACTCCTACCCTCTTCGCAGCATAGTCAGACAAGACAAAATTGCCTTGAGAGGGGTCTGCCGCCACTGGGCTCTCCCCACACCTGCAAAGTCATCTCCTTCATCCGACCTTAAACAGTTTAGCACTTCTGCTCCATTAGGGATTCCCCTCCTGGGAGCCCCTCTTGCAGGATCCCAGGGATGGATGCCAATGGGCCATGCACATCACCTCTGCCGTCAGAGTGATCACCAGCCAGTGTAGACATCATAAGGGTTCATTGGTTCTCAAGATCACAGGATGGCAAGGTGGGACTAGCTGACTGATTAGCAGAAGCAGGAGATTCTACCTACATGTGGCTGGGGAAGGCCAACTCACCTCTAGGGGTCTCTGCAATGATTACATACCCAGGTCCCACCACCTATATGCAGGAGCAGAGATCTGCAACATCCATGCAGCTCTCTAACTGTACCATTGCAGCTCCAGGCTCCTCCCCACCCCCATTGGGGTACTCTACAGGTGGCACCCTGGCTTACTTTATGGCTTTCCCCACTAAGAGGCTACGCCCAGTGCAGATCTCAGAACACTTGGTCACTGATTTCTTTTTTAATGTCTCTTATCCTTTGAGTTGCTGAGCCCTGTATATGAGTAACGTATTTGGGGGAGCTTAGGCATAAACACAGCACTCAGAAAAATCCCAAAAGTATCCTCACTTCATTGCACTTTGTTTACTGAGAGTTGGGCCCATGTGGTAGAAGGGGGCTGCACTAACGGATGGTGTGTGAAGTGGCACACTGCTGCTAGGGCACCCACGAGCTGCTCAGATTCAGTGCTCGTCCCATGTTTGGTTGCTGATCCCTGGGAAAAGCTACAGAAGAGGGTGCAGTAGAGGGGTGCAGTAGAGGGGTGGCATGAGCCATGTGGGAGAACAGGGGGGGCTAAAGAAAGAAAAAAGTATCTTTTCTAAGATGATCAGTCTAACTGTGTGGCTAGAGAGGAAAGGCCACATTGTTATTTGTTAAGCTCTGCATCAGTGACCGGGCTACAAAGGTAGAGCTCACTGCTCAGATTGACAAGGGAGAAGAAGCTAGAGATAAATGCAAATATTTCGGAGGACAGAGCTAAATTCAGCGGACCTGGATACACCGGAGATGGGGGCTGTAAGCAAAACACGAAACTAACTCGCTCAGGCCAACACAGACCCAACACGCTCCACGTCCTGACCCCGCCCCCACCACACACGTCACGCCTCCCCTTCCGACAGCCAACCCCACGGCGTACGCGCCGAAGGGCCGCGCCCAGCCCCGCCCCTCGAGACCGCGCACGCGCAGTGAGAGCGCCCCACTGCGCCTGCGTCCCTCTGACGCTCACGTCACTCACCCGCCGGCCCCGCCCCTTTTCCGGGGAGGCCGAGCCAGCGTCCCGTACAAGCCGGGTCCGCCGGCAGCGTGGGGGGAGGGGCCCGCGGCAAACTCCGCTCGGGAGCCTGCAGCCGTAGCGCGGCCGCACCCCCAGCACCGAGGCCTGCCTCCGCCCCAAGCCAGGCCGCGCGCAGCTCCGCACCCTGCCGCCGGCTACGGGCATGGCCCCCGCCCCCCTCGGCGTCCGCAGCCCGACTGTCAGGGTCCGCCCGAGCGGGCCCACCAGCCCCGGGATCGGCCCAGTAACAGCCCGGCGCCCCGGCGCGAGCAGGCGGCAGCAGGAAGGGGGGGAGGTTCAAACAGCCCCTGGGGGGCAGCGCCAGGACGGGCCCCGCCATTTCCAGCCAGCCGCTGCCTGAGGGGTCCCCTGACAGGTTCCTGGGGGCGCCGCAGTGCCCGGCCTCACCTGACAGCCCGACGCCATCGCCAGCGGCAGAGCTGAGGAGACCGGCTGCCGGACATGTAGCAACATGGACACCTCCCCTCCCTGCGCCGCTTCAGCCAATCCGGAGCTTGCCTCACGGCTCTCCACGTCATTAGCCCCTCCCCTTCCTCCTGACGGGTTCCGAACCCTGTCAATCTCCGCCCATCCGCCGTCTTGCGCGACCCCCCCAGAAAAGCTCATGCAAAAACTAAATCTGTGAGTCTTAAAGTGCCACACAACTCCTTGTTGTTTTTTTACCGGACTAGACTAACCCGGCTATCCCTTTGGAAACTGATCACTAAAAGCCTCCAAGGAGGGAGAATCCACAGCCTCCCGAGGGAGCCCCATTTCAGGGCTTCCCCCACGCCTAGTGCCCTCATCTCCCACCTCCCAGAACAGGCCAGCTTCCTGCAACCCCTCTTTGAGGAGTGAACCCTGCCATCAAACCACCCCTTCCACTTCTTTTCTGCACGCCAAACAAGCCCAATTCCCTTACCTTCTCCTCCTAAGTCACAGGTCTCACACTCAAATCTCCCCCAAGGCTGCACAAGGACTAGTAGGTTAAGCCCAGGGCCATGCCACTGAAACCTTTTCATACAATATTGCAAGTATCAGTAATGCCAGTGTCATTGCAGGTCACCTGTTTGAGACCCCTGCCCTAAATATGTGCTCCAACCCCCTCATCAGTTTTGTTGCCTTCTGAACTCCCTGCAGTTTGTCCCCATTCCTCTTGAATGGGGCAGGGGGCCCTGAAACTGGGCACACAGTAGTCCAGAATGTTCCCTCTAAGGTGATGATGCAGCTGAGCAAGTTATGGATGTGGCTGAGCAAATTCCCCAACCTATATGGGTCCTTCCCCCCTGCCTGGTGGCACCTAAAGCATATCCATAACTTGCTTAGCTGCATCATCAGCTTAGAGGGAGCCCTGCTGTCATTACCATATTGTGTCATGGAAAATGGTAATGAGAATGGATGCAGCATTAAAACACCACAATGTTATGTGTTTAAAATTATTTTAAAATTTAAAAAATTACCAAAATGTCTTATTTTACTGAAAATTGATTTTTCCCCATAAATGAACATTTTTCATTACCCTTCATTAGACTAAGAAAAATAAAAGTACCCTAAATTTGCAAATATAAACTCGAAAAACACCTAAAAAGTAAAAAAGTTGACGTGCTGCTTTATTTTGTACAGCAGCCCATTTTACAAATTAAAAAAAAAGTCCTACATTGTTTCTAACCAATTCAAATGTACCTTTTTTTTTTGTGTTTTGCTTAATTGGTCCCTTTAATAAAATGAAAGAAAATAAAGTATACTGTGAATAAAATACTAGAGTTGTCTTCCTGCTCTTTTTTGCCCCTCAGTATAGCCATTCTGTAGGGACTAACAGACCCCCCCCCCCATCAAGACACCAACAGAAAGCTTCAAACCCATGCCCTTTTAACTCAGAAGCTGATGCTTTACCCAGTGTACCACAGAGACTGATGTTGGTTAACTATCAGAGCCAGGGGACTGCTATGTTCTGCTCACCTGTGCTTCTTGTGTACAGGAGACAGCCAGAGGCTCATGGATTTGAGTCCTGTGTTAGGCGTGTTTCTTTTTCTTTTCTTTTCTTCTTCTTTCTCTAAACATTCTATTCATAAGTAACATGGGGGTGGGAATCACCTATTTTTAGAATACCTGAGGATGGCAGCCACTCAGGACATGAAGGTAAATAGGAGAACATGTTCTCCTTTTGCCAGATGTCTGGCAAGCCAAGTCCTGGGGAAGCTGCTTGCTCCCTCGCAGGCAGCGGGGGGGGGGGGGGGGGCATTTACTGAGTCCTGCAGCTGGCACTGCCTCCCTGCGCCCTCCAGCCGAGATCCCTGGGCTCCCCTTCCCGTGGGTCCACGGCTCCCTCCACTCCCACATGAAGCCTGCCTCTCACTGCCGCCCTTCTTCTGGGTGGCAGGAATCTGTGCTGAAAGTTTAAAATCTCCCACCCTGAGCATATTCAGGGAGATTTTAAACTCCAGGGAACTGCTCCCTGCCCCCTGGAAGAATGTGTGCTGCGGCTGGAAGGAGCAGCAGCTGAAGCCCTGCGCCAGGGGCGGCGAAGCATGCGCTGAGGGGTTGGGGTTGCTGCGCCCAAGCGCACAGGCGCAGCTTGGAGGGAACCTTGGTTCAGATGTGGCCTCAACTGTACAGAACTGACCTCACTGGTGCACACAGACCCAGGGTTCTCCACAGAAACTGAAATTGGGGGGGATTGTTGGAATTTTCAGGGGGGTGTAAAGGCCAGTGAGGTGTGAGACTGGCAGTGAAGAGGGGCTATATGGCACCTTAGTAAAAACTGAACAATGGTTCATTAATAGGGTGACCAGACATCAGGCAAAAAGAGGGCATGTGCTCATTTTTACCTTCACATCCTCCATCTGGCAGGCATTTTAAAAATGTGATTTTTTCTAGCGTTTTACTTATGATGGGTAGCATGTTTAAAAAAAAAAAAAAAAAAAAAGCCCTATGACAGCAAAGTGCCTGAGCCCAACAGAGAGACCTTTCTCCAGCGGCTGATTCTTTTACCAGGAGCTCAGCTGGGTAGCAACAGTGACTCTTAAGCTCAAGGTTATGGGTCTGAATTGGAAAAGCTACAGAGAAAGGCAATTAAAATGATTAGGGGTATTGCACAGCTTCCCTCTGAGAAGAGCTTAATCAAACTGGGACTTTTCAATTTGGAAAAGAAAATGACTTAAGGATGGATAAAGAGGTCTATAAAATTGTGACTGGTATAGAGAAAGTAAATAAAACTAGATGTTTTAATTTTTGGCCTGTTGCTCCCCATAAAAGGGCTAAATCGGAGAAAAATATTAACGCTAATAAAATCAAGGAAAATAAAGTGTACTGTAAATAAAATTCCTAACAGGAACAAATTAAGTAAAACAAAGGGGCACATTTGAACTGAATAGAAACAATTTAGGACAAAAAAAATTTTTTTTTGAATTGCAAAATGGGCTGCTGTGGAAAATGAAAAATGAGATGAGTTATCTGCCTTGTTGTTTTAAAACCTTTTTAGGTGCTTTATAAATTTAGCTTAACTTTAAGTCTCATGCACATTAATGAAAGGGTCATGAAAAAACTAATTTACTGAAAAAATCCAGTTTTTGGTAAAAGAAAACATTTTGCTTTTTTTTTTATTTTAAAGTAATTAAAAAGACACATGACATTGCAGTTTTAACACTGAAGTCATTGATCATTACCCATTTTCCATCACATAATATGGTAATGACAGTTGTATTAATAGTACATTTCCTCCAATGTCCTCCTTTTTGTACTTCCCTATCCTCCTTTCCATGCTTTGGTATTTGGTAACCCTATTTATGAATGACCATTTTTTTAGATTATCATACAAAGTTTGGACCAATACCATTCAACATTTTCATAAATGATCAGGTAAAAGGGGTGAACACTGCGGTGGCAAGTTTTGTAGGTGGTACAAAACTACTCAAGAATAAATTGGATTATTATTTAATTTGGATTATTAAATCCAAACCAGACTGTGAAAAGTTTTACAAAGGGATCTTACAAAACTGGATTACTGGACAACAAAATGGCAGCTGAAATTCAGTGCTGATAAAGACAAAGTAATGCATATTTGAAAACAAAAATCCAATGATATATATAAAATAATGGGGTCTAATTTACCTGACACCACTCAAGAAAAAGGGAGACTCACAGATAAGGTCAGAAAGGACTCTTACAATGGCCTGGCGTCCGGCATAATGCAGGACACAAAACCTCACCCACTCACTCCTGTCATAAATCTAATATATAGGGGTCCTCCAAAGACCCCCTAACACCTCACTTGCCTGCCTCGAATATGAGAGTGACACGAACTAGGAGAGTCATGCCGGCTTGGATGTCGCCCGGATTAACAAGGTTCATGCCAGATGTTGCGGAACCAGGACAATCTGGTGATAAGTGGGCTACTGGAACAAACCATACATGGACGAGACAAGAGAACCCGCAATTGATGGAGTGCTACTACAACGGTAGACCTAATGAGAGGGGATATATGAAACGTATGAGGGAACTATGGATGGACAAAAGACCTACATCCACACTAACTGAGAAACAGCTAGTTACCCAATGCTTCAACATAGTAGAGGCAGCTGTTCTCACAACTTGAGATAGACCAACTCCACATTACATCCCGGACTCAAGAAGAAGACCCGGAAGAACTAGATGTGCAGCCAACACCTGAAGCTGGAACTTCACTGCCACCCCATCCATTACAGAGCACAGCAGCTGATATGAGGCATAAGATCATGGATAAACTAGCTACAGTCAACCCTCAAGACTGATTACCAAGGCTCGTTGGAGAAGTACCATCAGATAGTATGCTAGAAGATGCCAATAGAGCCCTAATGACAATTCCTACTACCACCATAACTCAAACCAATGAACTGGTATACGCTACAGCCTCTGTAATCCTGGAGATGCTTGGCTACATGATCAAGAAGAACAGCAGTACATACCCCCCCTGGAAAATGAGGTTGGAGGATAAGATCAAGGCAACGCGGAGAGAAGTTAGTCAGCTGGTGGAACTACAGAAGGGTGTAGAGATTAAGGATAAGACCCGGCTACTGAAAAAATACAAGGGCCTGACTCCATCTGAAGCCCTAGAGACTGCTAAACAAAGGCTCACAGCACTGGCCACCAGGCTAAGGAGATACACTAGAGAAGCAGAGGCCAAAAAGATAAATGCTCTGTTCTCCAAAGAACCATCCAAGGTGTACTCCCAACTGCAGTACAACACCACAATAACAAAGAGCCACCAACAGCAGAAACTGAACAGTACTGGAAGAACATCTTGGAGAAAGAGAAGACTCATAACACCAGTGCAAAGTGGCTGCAGGACCAGAGAACAGACCACAGCAATCTCCCAGAACAGGAGCCAGTCACCATCACAGTAGCCGACATCCAACAGTGGGTCAAGAACACGAAGAGCTGGACGGCTCCTGGACCGGACATCATCCACACCTACTGGCTAAAGAAACTAACAGCAGTGCATGAACGCCTAGCAGCACAGATGAACCAGCTGCTAGCAGCAGGCTCCCACCCAGACTGGCTAACACAAGGAAGGATAGTGCTGATCATGAAAGACCCCCACAAGGGAAAAGCACCGTCCAACTACCGTCCAATAACCTGCCTCCACACAACATGGAAAGTCCTATCAGGCATCATAGCCGCCAAGCTACAGGACCACATGGGCCAATACATGAGCACAGCTCAGAAGGGCATTGGGACCACCACCAGAGGCTCAAAACACCACTTGCTCATAGATAGAGCGGTCGCCCAAGACTCAAGGTCTAGACAGACCAATCTGAGCACAGCCTGGATTGACTACAGGAAAGCCTATGACTCAATGCCGCACACGTGGATCTGTGAATGTCTGGCGCTATACAAAGTCAACAGGACACTAAGGACCTTCCTCAAGAACTCCATGGGACTGTGGAAGACAACACTGGAAGTCAACTCAAGACAGCTTGCACAAGTAGCCATCAAGTGCAGCATATACCAAAGTGATGTGCTGTCCCCACTGCTGTTCTGCATTGGCTTGAAACCCCTCAGCCAGATAATCACAAGGACTGGATACGGATACAAGTTCAAGAGTGGAACTACCATTAGCCACTTCCTCTACATGGATGACATCAAGCTGTATGCTAAGAATGAACGAGACATCGACTCGCTAATCCACCTGACACGGATCTACAGTGAGGATATTGGGATGTCATTCGGACTGGAGACGTGTGGCCGGATAGTAGTAAAGAGATGGAAGGTAGTCAAGACTGATGGGGTGGAACTACCAGCAGGCCACATAGACATACAGACCAGCTACAAATACCTTGGCATCCCACAGTCACATGGGAACCATGATGAGGAGGCAAGGAAGACAGCTACATCCAAGTACCACCAAAAGGATAAGACAGGTCCTGAAGAGCCAGCTCAAGGGGAAGAACAAGATCCACGCCATCAACAGGTACGCCCTGCCAGTCATCAGATACCCTGCCAGTATAGTGAGCTGGCCAAAGGAGGACATGGAAGCTGCCAATGTGAAGACCCGGAAGCTCCTCACAATGTACGAAGGTTTCCACCCCAAATCCAACACCCAGAGACTGTACACCAGCCGGAAAGAAGGCGGGCGGGGTTTGGTGAGTGTCAAAGTCACTGTCCTGGATGAAACTCAGAACATCCAGGAGTACATCAGTAAGATGGCACCCAAAGATGAGCTGCTGAGAGAATGCCTGAGACAGCAGCAGACATGGGAGGAAGATCAAGCAGAAGAAGTGCCATGGCAAGACAAGACCCTGCACGGGATGTACCATCGACAGATAGGTGAGGTGGCTGACGCTGGGAAATCCTATCAGTGGCTGGAAAGGGCTGGACTAAAAGACAGCACTGAGGCACTGATCATAGCAAAACAAGGACAGGCACCGAGCACCAGATCCATTGAAGCTGGGGTCTACCACACTAGACAGGACCCAAGGTGCAGACTGTGCAGAGAGGCCTCAGAGACAGTCCAACACATAGTGGCAGGATGTCAGATGCAGGCAGGAACAGCCTACACTGAACGGCACAACCAAGTAGCTGGCATTGTGTACAGGAACATCTGCACAGTGTATGGGCTAGACCCTCCCAAGACCAGCTGGGAGATTCCATAGAAGGTCGTGGAGAATAACAGGGCTAAGATTCTGTGGGACTTCCAGATCCAGACGAACAGGCAGGTACTGGCCAATCAACCAGACATTGTGGTAATAGACAAGGACCAGAAGACAGCGGTGGTGATAGATGTAGCAGTGCCAAGTGACAGTAACATCAGGAAGAAGGAGTATGAGAAGCTGGAGAAGTACCAGGGCCTGAAAGAGGAACTAGAACGGATGTGGAAAGTAAAGGCCAAAGTGGTCCCAGTGGTGGTAGGAGCACTCGGGGCTGTGACTCCAAAGCTGGGAGAGTGGCTCCAACAGATCCCAGGAACATCAGAGCTCTCTGTCCAGAAGAGTGCAGTGCTCGGAACAGCTAAGATACTGCGCAGAACCCTCAAACTCCCAGGCCTCTGGTAGAGGACCCGAGGTTGAGGAAGACACATACCACCCATAGGGGAATTTTTTTTTATATATATATTGAGAGAGAGAGAGAGGTTAATCAAACTGGGACTTTTCAGTTTGGAAAATAAATGACTTAAGCATGGATATAGAGGTCTCTAAAATTGTGACTGGTATAGAGAAAGTAAATAAGGAAATGCTATTTAACATTTCTCATAACACAAGAATTAGACATCCGCCAATGAAATTAATAGGCAATAGGTTTAAAAAAAACAAACAAAAAAGGAAGTATTTCTTCCCATAACACTAGAATGGGCAGGGATGGAGGCAGCACCATACTCTGAAATGATCCTACTCTCCCTTTGCAAAAGAAAAAACAAAACAAAACCAGGAGTCCTGTGGCACTTAAAGACTAACAGATTTATTTATCACATGCACTTTCATGGAGATGGATAGCTCCATGACTGCCTGTTTAGTTCATTCCCTCTGAAGTACCTGTCATTGGCCACTATCAGAAAATAGGTTACTGGGCTAGATGGCCATTGCTCAGATCCAGTATGCCCATTCTAATGCTCTTATATAAAAAAAATTAATTAAAACACTAAAAAAAAAGGTACAGAAAAATATCCAAGATAATTACCTCTCAAAGCAGTGATGATGTGAGATAATGACCTTGGCAAATAAAGCATTTTTAAAATCTTGGTCTACTAGGAAATATTTACACAAGTTTCCCAGTCACAAATCGAGCATTCTGGAGCAAAATCACTAATACATAGTGAAATAATAAATTTGTTAGTCTTTAAAAGTGCTACTAGACTCATTGTTCAACAAACAAATATTTCTTTAATGTGCTTGGATCCCTTCTCCAATACCTCACTCACCTTCTTGTGTTCCCTGTCTGTACTGGAGGGAGACACACAGTTCAGAGGTGCTTTCACAAGAGTTCACTGAGGGAACAGGGGGACAAAGAGCACCTTGCTTGTTCCTCCAGCTATTGGTCAGTTGTTCTTCACTACTCAATCACCTTGACTTGACCTCTGTGATTTTAGGTCTCAGTGGGGGAACTCATGCAGATGCAGGCTGGAAGTCAAGTCCCTAGTCTCTACAAAATATGGTTACTTTCCCACACTCCAGGCCTAAGCACCTGTACTTAGACCACCTGATTCTCTCTGTGATTTCAGATCTAATGGTCACTTAAAATAACCAAAGACACTGTACAGAGGCTGACTATTTGACCAGCTCAATTCGTGTTACAAGATAGAGCTGATTGCTAAACAGATACTGCTTGTAAGGGAGAGCCCACAGTAACAGCAACATCCCATTTCCCCCCAGCTGAGAAGCAATCTGGCATAGCTTAAATTTGTTAGTCTAAGTGCCACCAGCCTCCTTTGCTGGTTTTTCTTACTTCTCAGTGAGTTCCGTTCAGTCCAGTCATTTCCAACCAATGATGAAACTGGTATATCACTATGTTACTAGCTAGCTGACAACTGGGGAGGGGGGTGTTAGGAAAATTGGGGGGGGGGGTAAGGGAAATCCCTGCACAGACCCATCACCTCTCCCATCTCTGTGCAATGAGTAAAAAGGAGGCATGTAAGACCCATTAAAAAACAACCCCAACTCTGTATGTAGTAAAAACAGTGTGGTCAAGTAATCTGTTGCTATTCAAAAAAAAAACTTTAGGGATTCACTGAGTGAATGGTTTTAGAAATCTTAGCTACAGCAGTCAAAAATATTACTAAAAAACCCACTGTTGGGAACCATTAGGAAAGGGACAGATATTTTGTCCTTGAATCTATAAATTCAGGATGCACCCACCCCTTCTGTACTGCCTCATCTCAAAAGTGAATATTGTACAGAGCTGGAATGGTTTTCATATGAGGACAGGTTAAAAAAGATTGGAACTGTTCAACTTGGAAAAGAGAAAACTAAGAGGGGGAGATGAAAGTCTATAACAGGGGTGACCAAACATGTAACTCAAGAACCACACAAGTTGATTATTAAACCTTCGAGAGCCGCAGAGGCATATAGCCATATACTTTTACCTACTCCAAAATTACTAAGTTTAAAATTCATTGCACACTTCAGTTTTATCATAAAAAGGGGACAAATATTGATCCTACTAATGTCAGATTCTAACAATTACTTAAGGTTTCCATGAAAATTAGGCCTATACAGTAAAAATTTAGCTGCTGCTCGATGTAGAAGACTGCAGACTAGTGGGGAGTTTTTTAAAATCCCAACTATGCCGCACTTCTCCCTGCCATCCCTGACCATGTTGCACTTCTCCCCACTGTCCCAACTACCTCCTGAACTCCTAGTCTGGGGCTGCTTTCCTAAACTGATTTACTGATGTTCTTCCAGGAGCCACAATTTTTCATTCAAGAGCCACATGTGGCTCCCGAGCCACAGTTTGGCCACGCCTGGTCTATAAAGTCAGGAATAGCAGAGGGAAAAAAAAAATCCTTTCATATAATACAAGAACCAGAAGTCACAACCTTGACATTACAGGCAGTAGGTTAACACAAACATAAAGGAATCACTTCATACAATGCATGGTCAATCTGTGGAACTCATTGCCCAGAAGATGTTGTGAAGATTGAGACTGTAACTGGGTTCAAAAAAGAAGTAGACTGGTTCATAGGAGTCAAGGTCCATCAATGACTATTGGCCAACATGGGTAGGGACAACACTATGTGCTGGGTGTCTAAGCCTCTGACTGACCAATGCTGGGACTGGACAAATCATTTGATGATTGTCTTGTTCTGTTCATTCCCTCCAAATAGCCTCAGCCACAGTCAAAAGACAGGATGCCAGGCTGTATAGACCATTGCCTGACCCATTACAAGCAATCTTACGTTCAGCAAATCCAGCACAAGGTTGCTACGTTTCTACTAAAGTGAAAGAAACTGAATGAGTCATTTCAATAAAGAGACTGAAAAGGTCCAGGTACAGTTCTACCAAACCCCTCCCCAACACCGGGGGGGGGGGGGGACCCACAACCGGGGGGGCGGGGAGAGGGAGTTGGAGGGTAGAAAAAACTGCCACATGCAAAGTTTTTAGCCTCAAAACAAAAATGCCAGAGATTCCATCAAAACACTGGGAATTAGCTATTGATTTTATATTTAAGATGCATATATATCCCAGGGAAAAGTGCTAGTACAAAAACTAAAGTAAGCTATCCATCTGGGCACAAGAACAGAGAGCAAGGGAAACAACCTGCTTTACACTGAAAACACTCATACAGTGGAGGTTAAGCAGCAATACAAAACCTTAAAACAGAACCATGAACAATGGATACCAGCTGCACTGCTTTGAGCGCTCCTGGTCAGCACTGATACCATAGGGATGGTGTGGGATAACTAGAGCCCTGCAAATCCACGGGTATCCGCTGCAGATCTGTGGGTATCCGCATCCACGGGTGCAGGTGTGGATAACTGCAGACCCATTGCTGCAGATCGACTCACGGATGCAGCTTCTATTGTTATCTTATCACACTGCAATCCATTGCTGAAACTGCTGTGGCAGTATGCAGGGGAACCAGGAAGTGCTCTGGACAATCCTAGATTGTGATCTGCCAGCCAGAGTCTCAAGGTGGGACTTGGAAACTCACTGCTGGCCTTTGATTGGCTCATTCCCCTACCCACTTCTTCCTTTTGTTGCTTCCAGTTGGCAAGCCATTGCTGTCAGTCAGAAATTTCATAGGTGGGCAAAGAAATCTGATTGATAGCACAGCATGCGAACCACAAACAAGAAAGGAAAAAGTGGGTGGGACCCATGTGGGGAATGAACCAATCAAAGGCTGAATAGTTGTATGTGAGCCTAAGCTCGGTTGCAGCTGCGGTTACAGATGCAGCTAAATCCTGGTATGCAGATTTCGGTTCGGATTAATGTTATCACTGAGCGGATGCAGATTGGATGCGGTTCCACATTTTTGTATCCGCGCAAGGCTCTAGGGATAACCACCTGAATAACCACATATGATAATCACAACATGAACCACCAACATCCCCAGGGGTTAAAGTAAGCTGGAATGCACTGGAATAGCGTTCCAGGGCCCACTATTTTTGGGGGCCCAGACTTCCAGGGCCCCTAAAAATAGAAAATGGAACCAGAACGCTGTATTCCAGGACCCACCATTTAAACCAGCAGACCCCAGAATGCAGCCTTCCAGTTCCATTTTCTACTTTTAGATGCCCAGGAACGCTGGACCCCTAAAAACAGTAGGCCCCGGAACACCATTCCGGCACGCTCTGGCAGGGCAGGGGAAGAGCTGGGAGGCATTTCAGCCACCCCAGCTCCCCTGCACATGCATAGGCTGTGCTAGAGGCAGAAGCCTCAAAGTGCAGCCTGCAGTCAGGGGGAGTTAGAGTGGGGGAGAATTGTCCCTATCACACAGTTGCCAATGAGTGTTGGGGCAGCTGGGGGCATGGGGGTGGGCTGCCCCCATTGCAGGGTGCCCGAAGTGGGGTTGAGTATTGGGGCAGAGGAAATATTGGGGATATGGGAGTGGATATTGGGGGCAGTAGCTGGGGTGGGTGAAGGGGGCCTGGACCCACATGTGGGGGGCCTGGAAATTTAGGAGGGTTCCAGGGCTTCCCAAATTATACTTTAACCCCTGAACAACACCATCCAAACCAAAATAAAACCACATCAAACATCTGAACACAAGTTACCAAAGAATGGGTTCTGTAAGAGGCTCTTACCTGACCTGGCATCCAGTAGGCCTGTTCCTCAGTGTCTCTGTCAATGCCTCTGTTTCCCCTCAGTCATTGGGCAGTAGTTTAGTTTAACTCTTCACAGCCACCATGCCAACAAGTGTCCTTCCTCTTCCAGGGTAAGAAGCAATCCAAACGAAACACAAACTCATCAACCTTCCTCAGCCACAGTCCTCCCAGCTTTTCACACGTCCCTAATTCCTGCTCCAAGGTCTGTGCACACTCTTCTTCTCAATATACAGGGAAGTTGCAGGGGCAAAGAGATGGTGCAGGACTAGTATCTTTACTTGGATGAGGGTGAAGGAATTGAAGCCACTGCACTCTTCCCTTTGTGCCACATACAGAGTCCTTTACTAGGATGATCTTGATGGCTAGGGGCATCCACAACAGCAGGTCTCATGGTTAACACCCCTCTGAAAAGCACAGGCCAGCTCCCAACATTTCCCAGCATGGTCTCAAGCCCTCTTCAGAAGCAGGAACGTGTTACTCCACTGCTTCCATTCAAGTCGCTGCTCCAATAATCTTCTCCCAAGAACTCAAAGCCTTAAAAAAAAAAAAAAAAAAAAAAAAAAAAAAAACACACCACACACCACACACCTCACTCTCAGGTAATCATGTAATTCCAGAAGCAGAGGCCATAGTCAGGATTTACACTATTTACGCCTCAGTCCGGCCCTGATCAATCCCATTCATGAACAGATTCGCTCCTGATCTCTTGTTACATAAACAGATGCATGATTATAACCATGTCAGGTCTGTAACTTTTTCTGTACCACGGTGCCCAGCCCTCAAGACCTGCCACCTAGCTGGGACCCTGCTCTGTTAGGACAGTTTGCATGCAACTTCTTGGCACCCGCTAACAACCCTCTTAGGCTGAGAACACTTGTCCCGTAAGACCAGCTGTAGCTTCACAAAGTGCTCACAGCTACTTATGGAGTGAGGTGTCCACAGCCAGAGAACCTCCTTCCACTGGAAGGCTCCTCTCCAGCTACTAAGCAAGCACATCCCTGGGATCAAACTAAGATGAAGCCTCTAGATTTTGGATTAGATGCCTGAATACCTTTGAGGATCCAGCTCTGAGAAATCAACAAACTTAGGAGCATCTGAGAACAAGGGAGCTACAAAATAAACTGGTTTCTAACCTTCATTAGTGCAGCCTAACCTGAATCCCATGGGATCATTTAGAAAGGAAGCCACTCACCTCTTTCCTGTCTGTTTCTGGGATTGCCAACTCCTTCCAGTCTATCAAATACTGCAGTAGATGATCAGCAGCCTAATCCTCCCCAGCAGTCAAAAAAAAAACAAAAACCTGATTGTCATTCCATGGAAAAATGGTGAGCTTGCCCCTGAGCTGAACCTGAGGGGAGAGAGCAGAAAGATCCTCTAAAGAACCAAAAGGTATATTAGAGAGAACAAAGATTTGGATTAGTATTTGAGCAAGAGAATAGCGCCTGGATAATACTTATCTGATCAGTAAGTGCTCAGGGAGAGTCTGTCCACAGCCCCAGGACCATTCCTGCAAAGGGAGGAACAGAATTTTATTAAGCAAAGCTCAGACTTTAAGTGTGGAAGGAACCATCAAGATCATTCAAGTCCAGCCTCCATCATGCTGCAGGCCAAAGACCCTCCTCCACCCATTCCTATAATAAACCCATCTCCTAAGGATCAGATCAAAAGTAATCCAAAGGAAGGAGTTCTCTCGGGTGTTTTTGAATGGGCCCTGCAACAAAAGGGTCATTTGAAGACACTGTACATCAAGTTAATTTTATTCCCCAAATTACTAATAGTTTGGAGATGCTCGGACTGGTGGCATCAATATGAGCAATGGTGCTAGGGCCAGCTTGTCCAGCCTGCAGCTCGGTGGCCAGACTCCAGCCCGTGGAGCGCTGTCACAAGAGCCTGAAAGCTGAGCAAGCAAGGTGCTGTGTGGTGGTGGGGGTGTGAGCTGAGCTAGCATTATGATCAGCTGGATGGGGGGAGAGGGGGAGGAAAACTACACCAAAGGGCAAGCAGACTCCACGGGAAGGAGAGCAGTGGTGAGTGGGGGTGATGAGACCACAGGGGGACAAACAAAGGCCAAACTGTGGCAGATCAGGGAGGGGGAAGGGGCAGGGAAGCAGTATGGCTGGTTGGCAGGACCCAGCTACTTCCTAACCTGGACACACACACACACACACACAGTTCTGCTCTAGTCCTACACCTCTAACCCCAGCACCCTTGGGATGTGCAGGTGATTTTATTCATGACTTTGTCCATTCAGAATATTGCTGGTTTGAGGCGCCAATCAACCTCTGTATGGCTTTCATTAATTCATGGTTTCATCCATAGCCTTGTGTTGATCCTCATGTATGCCTAATTGACTGCTTTCTATTAGGAATATCATTTGTTAATTATTATATTGTCCTAATTGTAACATGTCTAATTTTCATATAGTCTTAATTGATTAATCCCTAATTGTAACACTATTTCATTTGTGATAAGGATTATCTTCTACAGCTCTCCTTCGTGGCTGTTTGGGAATGGAAGACTCAAACCACTGACCTTTGGAGTCCTCTGGCTTGGGAAGAGAACCTCACCTTTTCCCTCTGAGCTGCTCAGTCCTGGCTTGTGTTGCTGTATACGTTTGTACCCATCTACCCTTAAGCAATAAGTATGATAACCCCTTTTCCTCAGTTTCTGTAGCATTCAAATGTGTAACATTTGTAATAGGATAACCCTCCCTCAGCCATACTCCCTGTTGACAATGTGAAACTCCATCTTTGACCAGTGTACCCCATCTTGTGTAAAACTCTTTCAGATGTGTAGGCTGAATAGGCAATAAGGGATGGATGGATATGTGAACCAGCCCCAAGCTGCCAGCTTGCCCAGACGAAGTGTGAAGTTCATTCAAACAACTTAGGAATATGAACATACCCCTAAAAGCAAAGGAATGATCCACCCCAGAAGCAGAAGAATGACATTAATCAAGACACCAAAGGAAACAAGCTGAAAAGTCATGTCCACAACTGCCTGATGACTAACGGTCACATAGAGCACCTGGAGTGGCATGACAAAGCAGGAGACTTCTAAACAGACTGGGTGAAATTCCAGAGCTTTTGGGGGCAAGTGTTCGGCACATTGCATAGGAGAAAGGATCATTGCTGCACACCCAACAGAAAGCCTACTCCTCCTCATGTTCAGCTTTGTTGGCCTGGTACCTGCCACGAGCAATGAACCCCATCAACGGACTCCAGCAATGAATCCAAACTGCAATCAGGACTGGTAATTGTATAGACTGCATGAAAATCTAGTGTGCTTGGGTGCGTGGATATGTGCATAGGTGTAAGTTATCTACTAATTTTGTTTTCCTTCACAATAAATGCAGCACACTGCGTTTTCCCCATGAAAAGACCTCAGGTACTCTTTTTGGTATAATAAAAGCACAAGCACAAGTAATGCCAGATATCACACTAACCATTAAAGTTTATTAATAAAGATTGATTTGTATGTCTTATTAAAAATTTTCTCAACCCGCCCCTTCCCCCAGACCGAAATGAATTTCAATGTGGCCCTTGACCAAAAAGGCTGGACACACCTGTGTTAGAGCCTAACTCAGGAGACTGATCCTGAGCACTCTTCCATATGTACTATTTTAGTCACATTTAGCTCCAGCAAGGCTGACAGAGCATGAACCAGAGCAGGCCTTGGTAAGTCAGTTAACACCCTAGCTGTCAGCGCACCACTGAGTAGGTTCCTGACCTGCATGGATGGGGCAGAGACTCAGTTATCAAATAGTTACATAAACACATCCCTAAGAGATGGTCAGATACACTCTGTGAAGATAAAAAGGGGCTATCAGGATAATTATGAGGACGTTTTGTTCGAGGCACATAAAGAACAGTTTAACTAACAATATCTAGGATTAAATACTTTACTTGTCTGTACTAAGTATAAAAGGAAAGGCCCTAGAAGGGGCACCTTTTCTGGCCTACAGGCCAGCATTATATGTTGATTCAGTCACTACCTTGCTGGCGGCATACATGCATTAGGGCACCTGTAACCACTGAGCCAGGGCTCTTTGTCAAGAACAAATCTGACCAAATGCCAAACCCGCAGTCTTCCCTGTAAGTAAAACGAAGGCTGCTGAATCTACATGCTGCCCTCCACTGCCAATGCAGCTAATATCAGAGCTCTGAGAACAGCAGCATGGGCAACACTCAGCAGCACTAACCCCACATGTGGGTCTTCACATGTTCCAGGGGGCCTCCACAGTGACAGGCAGTGACAAATATTTAATTAATAAGAAAAAATAAAACCTGAACAAAGCACAAGCAAACTGCAAATGGTCATTTCAGAAACCTTTTTGTGAGGAAACAACCTAAGATTCAAACACTTCAACATTTTTTTAATTTTTTTTAAAAAAAAAAAAAAGGGGGGGAGGGTGTTTGACTAAACAAAGCCAGTGATGTCATACTGAAGAAGCAGTGCCAGGCCAGGTGGTTTCTTTCTTTCGATTTTTT
>ML682142.1:88637-100303 GCA_007922195.1 Podocnemis expansa
GCTAAGTTTAAGTTTTCTTGCAGCTATTTGCTTGCCTACAGGAGATGAAGTTAACAGGCCAAGGCAAGATTATTTTAAAATAGAAAGATTGTTTAAAAATTGCTTTACAATGTTACTGAAGATAGAAGACAGCTTTGTTAGCAAGTTGGTTTGGTAAAAGCATTAGCTGTTATTTGCTTGACATCTTTGTGGGGTGGTGGCCTTTTTAGCAGAGGAACACACACTTTAAAAAAAGTCATATGTAGCTGACTAATTCTTCTTGCCCATATCTGTAAGAGCCTGCCACAATAAGTTTAAGATGGGGCACTCCCCATGTACCTCAGCGGCTGAGAACACAAACAGCCAGCACTCCGGGCCCCCCCAGCAGCCTCACCCTAGCAGGGGACTGTCCGCAGCAAACAAGATGGTGGCTTCATCCAGTTTTATTCCATCAATAATGGATTGGAGGAATAAATAAATAAAGTGATTGGATAAAAGAACATCCCCCTCTGTCAACTGATCTGTGACCTATATATGCACAGTCTGTGGAGTCACTTCTGCAAAGCCAGGGACAGGTGAGAAGAGCTGGCAGATCCCAGTTCTAGAGAGCAGGCCCTGGGGGGGGAAACCAGCACCAGCTACCTGCACAACACAGTAAAAGTGACTCTGCAAAGCTCAAGAGATGTTGAGCTGGACCCTCATTAACCTATAAGGAGACAGTAGGTAAGGGCAACCAAGAAGCAAGATAACTGTACTTTGCAACCAGGAGAGAGTGCGGCAGCTGCCAAGGGTTTGGCGTAAGACATTTTGATAGATGCACAACAGCAAGGAGGAACAACACACGAATAAGCAACTTCTAGGAAAGGAAGGAAAAGAAATCCTCTGATATGAAGTCCTGCCCTGTCTCTCCTTCCCACCCCTCCCAAAAAAATGTCACTGCAACCAAAAAAAAGCAAGGAGTCTTATGGCACTTAAAGACTAAATGCCACAGGAGTCCTTGCTTTTTTTGCTTTATTAGACAAAAGTGGCTGCCCCTTTGGAACTATGCAACAAAAAAGTAGATACAAACTGAGTGGAACAGTTGGTTTGATGGGGGGAGCTGGAATAATTTTTTTTTAAATTAACTGGATTTTAATAAATTTCTCTTTTTAAAACTAAACCTACTAAATTACGCTTTGAGATAAAGGCTGCTTTTCTGTGGAAAGAAGAAATTGGGGGGAACTGCAGAAAGATTACTACTGTGTTGCTGATGCTACTGAAATTCAGAAAAACTTCAAGATGCTGAAGCCAGAAATACACAACAACATTAAACTGCAAGCAGTGAAGAGGTGGATGAATCTAGCACTTATGCCACTTCATTTGCTTGCTAATGTTCTCAACCTAAAGCAGTTCCATGGACTTTGCAAACTGCAAAATGCATTATCAATTCTTTGCACTTGTACAGATGCTCACCTTGCTCTGGAAAGCAACTTGAGCATTACAACATCCTTATCATTCAGGGTGAAATTAAGGCAGAGGCAATAACCCAAACCTCTGTTAAGTTCACATCATCAGTCCTAGAAATGGAAGTCAGACACCCTGACTCAGTCCTGTGTTTTAATCATTATACTGCTTTCTCCTAGAGTAGGGTTTAAAGTACATGTTTTGACCACTAGACCTCACTCCCCCAGCACTTGGAAAAGAAGTCAGGCAGGCATCCTGGAGGTCAGGGGGTGAATGTGGCAACCACCCCACTGTCATGCTGCACCCCTTGCCCCCCACTCCCTTTGGTAGCAAGCCAAAGACAAAGGGTGGGGCTGAAGCACAGAGCCCAGCCTCTGGACTGGCCCGCCATCCCCCCAGCCTTGGGAGGGGAGCCAGGAACTCCCACAGGCTGATTAACCCTGACCCCACCCCAGGACAGCCCTGAACTCAGGAGTCCTGAGCCCATCCTTCTTTTAGGCCCAAAGGGAACCAGAAACACTCCCACCACTGCATACAAAACACCAACTGCTGTAGTACAGGGCTCGACAAAAAGCCAGGCAACAGGTCACCATGGTTTCAGGCTGGTGCCTCGGAGCCCCTGTGGCTACTTTTTAATGATTTAGGAGCTGGCTGTTTTACTTTTACTCAGAGGGCACTCCTCCACTCCATTTTTGCAGCACTAGGCATCCTAGTGGAAAAATGCAGCCAAGGAGCACCCTGTGCAGACAATAAATACTTATTACGGCTCCTCTAGGCAGGGGTCTTCAGCAGACACAGCCCCCTGCCCTAGCAGCAGACCCCCCACAGCGGGTCCCAGCCCCCAGCTACTGCTCCCCACAGCAGGCCTCACAGCAGCCTCAGGAACAGGTTCCACAATGGGTCTCAGGAGCAAGCCCTAGCTCCAGCCCTTGCTGCATCTCCCCGTCCCCCTCCCCAGCCCCAGCTGCATCTCCCCCAGACCCCAGTCCTGACTCTCACAGACTCACCCACGGCCCTGAGTACCCCCTCCACCCACCAAACTCAGCTGGGGGAGCCAAAGCAGGATCCCACAGTCGCAGGAATCCACCCTCTGGCCTGACCCAGAATCACCCAGCATTTTATTTTCTGCCTTGGGCCAGTGCCATGGCTGGCCACAGTGCAGATTTCAAAGTGCAGCCCTGCCCCTGCCTGGCCCCAGCTCCCAAGCACCCACAGGCGAGAAGGAAGCCAGAAGTCCACCTGCGAAACAAAGGGAGGCTGCCTGCTCTGCTGCTCTTTGTGGGTGGAAGGGGGAGCTTTCAGCCTGCCTGCAACCTACTTGTGTGTCACAATACAGTGGTTAAAAACTGCTGCCTTTAGGGATTTGGCAACATTGCAGTGGCGAGGGGTGGAGAGGGGTTCAGTGGCAAAGGATATCTAATTTTTATTTATGTCTGTTTATTTGCTCTCCAGCAGAGTGAGCCCTTTATTCCTTCACCTAGAGAAGAGGAAAATGGAAAGAAAAAAAATCCTGTTCTTTCCTGCTTTTCTTCCCCACATCATCCCAAAGGAAATCAAAGCAATTTCCTGCTCCAGAAGAGGGAATGCCATAAAACTATAGGTAGACTAGTGATGTTTTTGCCACTAATAGGAAACACAGTGGTGACAGACACAGGGCTGGAGAATCTCTTCTCCTCCTCCAAACATTTTTTCAATATGTGTGGGGAGGTGCAGCTGTTGCACTCAGGTTTGGACACATCTACCATTCAAAAATTAAGGAAGATGAGTTCACAGCAAGGCCCTAAGCTCAGATGGGTCATCTAGGTACAACTGCAGTGCAGACAGCTGTATTTCTAAAGCATGCCCTAACCAGGCAGCAATGGAAGTTCCAGCTGGAAAATGCTGTCCTCCCTGCAAGGTCATCTCTCAAGTACCATACATGCAAGGGCACACCACAAGGATGAGACAATTTTCCTTTATAAAAATGGAGTCCTCTGGACTGCATCATCCAGGGCTCCACCAAACCTGGTGCCACATCACCATTGCAAGCAGGGTTTGTAGCCTGGCTCCTAGTTCTGCTGCAGCAATGCAACAGAGGGGCACTCTCTGCTAAAAGTACAACTGCTGGTGCCTAGCTGGTAGCTGATTTTGTCAAGGCCTGGTGTAATCTCACACACACGTGGTGCATGCAAGGTCATACTACATGCAAAGCTCTATGCTGTAGAGCAAAACAGCCTCCTCTGAGCAAATGGACCTTGTGTGTCTGATGTTACGCTGTGTGGGAGGCCATTTGATACAATGGTGTCCTTTGCATGCTCAGAATTGCTATGACCCTGTCTGCTGATGAAATGACCCCACTTGGGTTCACAACCCAAAAGTTTGGGAACTGCTACTCTAAAGACTTGTGAAGTCTCTGCCCTGTTGCTAGCTCAGGAATGAGAGGCCAGTTTGGTGTTTTTCAAAACCCAGCTCCTGAGGTCCCCTTATTAGAGAAGAATGTCAGCTTTCATTTCAAAAGCTAGTTGCACGTCCAGCTTTGGCAGATGCAGAGAAACTTTTGAAACTGGCTGGCTTCCACCCTAAGGTTCTGAAAGCAGGAAGTTAGGGAGAAAAACATGAAACAAAGTTTCTTAATGTACATTTTCTGAGTCATGGCTGTTTTCTGAGTGAATAAGATTAACAGCCCTGGCAGCCAGAGAGGGCCCAGCAACAGCCCCTGGCAGCTAGGGCTGGGGCCCCTCTGATCTTTTCTTTCTCCAACTTCAGCTACTTCAGAAGTGGCTCAGAAAATGGTCGCTGAGTCAAAGTAAAACAGAGCCTGGTCTGCATGAAAAGCAGAAACATGGAGAATGAAACCAACGCCCACACGAGGCTATTCTCGGAAACACTGACTTAGTCCCTCCAACTCCACTCCCCTGCTGCTGAGAGCGCCCATATTGCTGTATTTCTCTAAGGACAGAGCTGCCCCAGCTAGGGTTACTAGATACCAAAGCATGGAAGGGAAAAATGGACACTGGAGAAAATGTAGGATTAATGTCATATTCTTCTGTTCCTGGGGGGCCCTGGAAGGCTCCCCCCCTAAAAATAGGGAGCTGTAGGGCCTTCCAGCAGCTTTCAGCCCTGTAAATAAAAAGCCAGCCAAAAATCCTGTATTTTTTCAATGCCTGCCAGATGGAGGAGGTGAAGGTGGAGAGGCGGACATAACCCCCTTGTGCCTGACATCAGCTAACCCTGGCCCCAACCCGCACCCGGAGGCTGGCGGAGCCGAGCGCCCGGCGGTGGGTCCGACCCAGCCCCGCTGCCCCCGGCCGGCTCCAGCCCCCCGACGGCCCGGATCGGCGAGACCTTCCCAGCCCTGCCCCGGCCGCCCCCATCTCCGTCCCGAGAGCTGCGTCTCCTCCCCCGCCCCGTCTGTAGGGCAGATCCCCCCGGGGCCCCGACGGGAAACACTCACCCGCCGCACGGCTGCCTGGTGCCCCGAGCTCCGGGACCAGCTCCCCGCCCTCCCCTCTGCGGTCGCTATTTGCATTAGCAGCTCAGCTCCGCCGCCCTGCTAACCAGCTAACCGCACAGCCGAGCTGGGTGGCACTTAAAGACTAACAGATTTATTTCTTCCATGAGCTTTTATGGGAGAAAATCCCACTTCTGTCAGCATTTGCCACCTTCAGGCTGTGTGTCACAGCAGCTTCCCCACGCTTTTCTGATGCAGAGAGGACCCAGTGTGGCTGTGATCTGTCTTCCCAACACTGCACAGAGCCACAGCTAGGGCGGGGAGCTGGGCTTTGCTCCAGGCACAGCAGAGTGGCTCCATTGAGCCTCCATTAAAGGCGAGTTCCTGGCCAATGGGTTCAGGAGCTGACTTACAACCAGATTCTTTAGTTACAGCTCTGCCAGTGTGGTTAACTTTAAGCCTGCAGAAATGAGGCAAGACTTAAAAAGGTAAACATTTTGTTTGACTTTGACTTTAGCTTCTGCTTTCTGACCCTTATGGTGGAACTAGGTCACATTCTCAAGTGTTTTTCTGCATCTACAAAGACCAAAAACTTAGCCCAGGTCTAGACTAGAAAAAAAGTTGACCTAATATAGGTTGAGTTGCAGAGGGACATCTGTGTAGTCAAGTTCACCAAAACAAACAAGGAGTCCTGTGGCACTTCTAAACACCAACAATTGTGATAAATAAATGTATTAATTTTTTAAAAGTGCCACAGGACTAGGGTTACCAGATACCAAAGCATGGAAAGGAGGAGAGGGAAGTACAAAAAGGAGGTCCTTGGAGCACACATGGAGAAAATATTGTACTAATGTAATATTCTTCTGCTTTTAGGAGGTCCTGGAACACTTCCCCCTAAAACTAGCATGTTTGGGGGCATTCCAGCATACTTTAAACCCTAAAAGTGAAAAGCCAGACAGAATCATGTATTTTTAAAATGCTTGCTGGACAGAGGACGTCAAGGTTAAAAGGAGGACGTGTCAATGTGAGCATCTCTCATCTCCAGCTGCTGGGGGAAGACCCCCTGCTCCCTAACTGGGCTGTTTGAGGGTTTTTAACCTTCTCTTCCTGAGCAGTAAAAGGAGCTTTGAGAGCTGCAATGGGTTTAGCCTCCTGGTGTGGGGGAGCCCAGCCCCAAACGGGGGTCCCCGGGTGGCAGGAGCTGCAAGGGGGCCGCCCAAGACCCTCTGGAGCCGCAGCTGGCAGAGCCCTGCGCCCAGCTGCGGCTGCGCCGCTCAGAAGCGAGAGGGCGGGCTGCGTCACCGGGAGGGGGCGGGCTCATGCAAAGTAGGAGCGCCTGAGAAATCGGAGCGAGGAACTGAAGCCGGTACTCACCGTGAGCTACATAGACATAGAAAAAGTAGGGCATCGAAGGTTTTGCAGACTGGCGTTATCGCTTCGCGGCCTTTTAGCTAAGATCAAGGGTAGTGGGACCCCACGCTGCCACGACTTATGTACTTACTCTCTCCAGCACCCCCCCATGCGATTATTGTAACGCGTAACCTTCACCCCACTACTATGTTGCCTCCCGCAGCCTGAACCCCTGCTACCCACCGCATCTGGGACCCCTCGGGCTATGCTCTTACTCCGCTCCCCAATGACTCTGTACCCACCGATAGCCCGTGTCCCCCGCCCAGATACCTATTGTCTGTATACTGTTCAACCTTGATTGTCCACGAAACATTAACTCTCAATAAAACCTTTAAATCTGTATCTTATCGGTATCTGTTCTTATCAGTTTAATGTGTGAGTTTATTGAAACTCAGATATTATGCTGAGGCAGATAACTACATAAAGAGGACCTGAACATCACTCCCAGGACGTCTGGGATCACCTCAACGACTGCTGCTATGGATCACGGGTCCTCTCTGGGACAGGCAGAGGGGGTTGCCCCGCTGTGAAGGACCACTCGAGCTGCTGCCCTTCGGGCTGCTTTCCTCCGCTCTGCTAGGGATTCCTCCGAGAGGCTCGCCCCCGCACCCCCCCATGCTGCAGCCCCTCGACGACGGACCCCCCCACCGCCCTCCGACGTGCCCCGACTCTCCTCAGCGGCTCGTGTTACCCAGGGGACTGCTCCTGCACTACCTGTGCTGACTTCCTCCGTTCCTGCTCCTGGTGAACCAGCCAGCTGTGATCCCGCGAGCACTCCCGCTCCACCTCAGCCAGCGGGTGCTTGGGATCCTACAGAGGAGCCAGCTCTAGCTGGCTCCAGGATACTCACCACCCCTCCAGCCTCGCCGGGAACCTCAGCACCCACCTCCTCCTGCTGTGAGGTGGCCCCAGATGACATCTGGGCCTCACCCCCATCCTCTGCCCTCCTGAGAGCCGCTGTCGCCTCCCTCGCTTCCTCGGTTCCACCACAGCTCATCCCCCTGGCTCCTGTTCCAGCTCCTGCCCCAGATGATGCCACCATGGAAAGGTCCCCTCCTGAAGACCCTCTCGCAGCCCTAGAGGTGGCACTCCAGACCTTGGCCATGTCCACTGCTCATCGGACGGCAGGCATAGGGGCCTCGGCCCCCGACCCCGGGGGAACATCCCCCCCGGGGCGCTCTGGGAACAGGACCAGCCCCACCGAGGCCGCTCCCGGGGCCGACCAGGTACCCAACGCCGGGCACCCGGCTGCCGCCCCCCCCCTGGAAGCCCACTGACCGACGGAACAGCCCCACGAGGTCCGATGGAGGGACGGCCGACTCCAGGGAGCTGGCTGCAGGGGTAGGCTCGCCCCCCCCCGCCTGGATCCCCCTCAGCTCCAGCCACAGCGACCTGTACGCCCACCCCACCGGACGAGATCCACGCCGCCTCCCCGCCCGCGGCCACCGGACCCCACAGGCCCGCCGTGATGCAGCCCGGCCCCCCCGGGGGTGGGCACAGGAGATATCGAGACCAGGGTCGCCGCCGTCCTGGAACACCTCCGCCGAAACGCTGCCGCGATGAACTCCGACGACCCACCAGACCCACCCTCGCCCCCCGAGATGCTCCCGGGGTCCCCCGGCTCCTCCCCTGGAACCGCCAGCGAGACCGGAGCCCGCCCGGCACAGGCCCCCCAGGGAAAAGAAGGGGACTTCATATACTTCAGCTACCCGCTCACCGAAGAGACCCTGCGCTGCCCCCTCTGCTTCCCGACCCGCCACTTCCACCTCCTGGGCGGCACCACGAGACACCTGAGGAACATCCACAACAAGAAGGTGGCCTTCAGATGTGCGAGCTGCAGCAAGGCCATAGCGACGCAGAAGCAGTGCAAGAGGCACCAAAACCGCTGCAAGAAGCGGCTCGCCCCTCCCGGGGCAGCCCCTCCACACCTGCCTCCGGTCGCCAGCCCACCTGTCACCCCTCCGCCAGCCGGCACATCCCCACGGCCCACACCAGATCCAGGGAAGAGGGGCACGCCCCATCCACCTACCAAGGCGAGGCCCCCCCCCTGCACCAGCAAGCCGCGACGCTGTGGCCGGAGAGCCGACACCAGTCGCGACACGCGCACTGACCACCTGGGTCCCCGCGTCCAGGCCCCCGCCGGTCACACAGGAGCCCGCCCGTAAGGAACCCGGTCACAGGCGGCCCAGCGACTCCACGGGGCCCCGGCTCGCAGCCCTCAGACCTGAGCCCAGAGCTCCCGAGCCCAACCACCAACAAGGTGCCAACACCCCCCGAACATCAAACTCAGACGGGGCCCACGGAACACTGCCAGTGCCCCCCGACCCGCCACCCGAGCGATGAGACCCACGGGCGCCAGGACAGAGGAAACCCACGGGCCGAATGCCCATCCGACGAGTGCCCTGAGCCCCCCCCCTGAGGAAAGCAATGAACCACCAGAGGCAAGGCCTGCCACGCCCTGGCAACTCCTGTGGCTAGAGCAGCTCGCCGCAGCAGAATCCTTTGACGTCTTCGATCCCCTCGTAGAAAGGCTCACCCAGGAGCTGGCCGAGGAGATCACCGCAGGAAAAACACCAGCCCAGGGGACCACCTCGGCGCCCCCCCGCAGGCCGCCAGCAAATCGTGGCAACGATGAAAGAGGGCCCAGAAGGAGGAACCAGACCAGACGCTACGACCCGGCCGCAGCCCCCAAGATTCAGAAGCTGTTCCGGGCGAACCGTACCAAGGCGGTCCGGGAGATCCTCGAAGGGCCCTCCCCCTACTGCACCATCGCCCCCGAGAGGCTGGTGGCCTACTTCACCGAGGTCTTCGACCGCGTAGATCCAGTAACTGTCGAGCGCCCGGCATGTGTTCCCCCGCTCCCCAGAATCAGCGAGGTGGGAGACCTAGAGGCGGACTTCACGCCGCAGGAGGTGGCGGCCAGGCTGGCCAAGACCAAGAACACGGCGCCGGGGAAGGACGGTATCCGCTATGGTATCCTCAAGAAACGGGACCCCGGCTGCCTGGTACTCTCGGCACTATTCAACCGCTGCAAACGTCTCCTCCGGACCCCCACCGCCTGGAAGAAGGCCATGACGGTGCTGATACACAAGAAGGGCGAGAGGGACGACCCCGGCAACTGGAGACCCATCGCCCTCTGCTCCACCATGTACAAACTCTACACCGGCTGCCTGGCTGCCAGAATCACGGACTGGGCCGTGGCCGGGGGCGCCGTCAGCCCCGTCCAGAAGGCCTTCATGGCCTGCGAGGGATGCTATGAACACAACTTCCTCCTCCAGTCCGCCCTCCAGACGGCCAGGCGAGCGCGGAGGCAATGCACAGTGGCCTGGCTGGACCTGGCCAACGCCTTCAGGTCCATGCCCCACCAGCACATCTTCTCCACGCTGACGGAGTTCGGGATGCCAGACAGCTTCATCCAGCTGCTCCGGGAGCTGTACGACGGCTGCGTCACCACCATCCGCTCGACTGAGGGAGAGACGGCCGAGGTGGCGATTCGGAGCGGGGTGAAGCAAGGCTGCCCCCTCAGCCCCATCGTCTTCAATCTCACCATGGAGCCGCTCATCCGAGCCGTCGCCCAGGACCCGAGGGGCTTCCAACTCCACGGGGAGAAGGTCAACATCCTGGCCTATGCGGACGACCTGGTCCTGATCGCGGAAGACCCCCTGCACCTCCAGGACATGCTAGACGCCACCAGCCGGGCAGCCGACTGGATAGGGCTGCGATTCAATGCCAAAAAGTGCGCGTCTCTTCACCTCGATGGCCACAGAAAGGACCCGGTCCAGCCAAGCCCCTTCCTCATCCAGGGCGAGACTATGACCCCCCTCGAGGAGGGCCAGGCGTACCAGCACCTGGGAACGCCGACGGGCTTCCGTGTCTGCCAGACTCCTGAGGACACCATCCACGAGATCTTGCAAGACGTCGCCAAGCTCGACGCCTCCTTGCTGGCACCCTGGCAAAAAATCGCCGCCCTCAACACCTTCCTCATCCCCCGCATCGCATTCGTCCTGCGGGGCTCAGCCGTGGCCAAGGTCCCCCTCAACAAGGCCGACGGCGCCATTCGACGGCTCGTGAAGCGCTGGCTGTTCCTCCCGCAGAGGGCCAGCAACGAGCTGACCTACATCGGCCACCGGCAGGGGGGTGCCAACGTGCCACGCATGGGCGACCTGTGCGACGTCGCGGTGATCACCCAGGCCTTCCGTCTGCTGACATGCCCGGACGCCCAGGTAAAAACCGTGGCGGCCAGAGCGCTACACGAGGCCGTCCAAAAGCGGATCGTCAGGCCCCCCTCCGGACAGGACATCGCCACCTACCTCAGTGGCTCCCTAGACGGAGAGTTCCACCGGGACAGAGACGACATCTCCTCTCTCTGGTCACGTGCCCGCGTCGCCACCCGGCGCCTGGGCAAGCGCCTGGGCTGCCGCTGGACGTGGTGCGAGGAGCGCCAAGAGCTGTCGGTGCTGGTTCCGCGGATCAGCACCCCCGACGACACCATCGTACCCCCCAGCGCCCGGGGCACGCTGGAAAGGACACTGAAGGACGCCGTCCACGCCCTCTACGTAGAGACCCTGAGACAGAAACCCGACCAAGGGAAGGTCTTTGAGCTCACCAGCAAGTGGGATGCCAGTAACCACTTCCTGGCCGAGGGCAGCTACACCCGCTTCGCAGACTGGCGCTTCATCCACAGGGCCCGGCTGAACTGCCTGCCGCTCAATGGTGCCATCCACCATGGGAACCGAGACAAGCGCTGCCGGAAGTGTGGGTACATCAACGAGACCCTGCCCCACGTCCTCTGCAGCTGCAAGCCCCACTCCGGGGCCTGGCAGCTCCGCCACAACGCGGTCCAGAACCGGCTAGCGAAAGCCATCCCGGCCCGGCTAGGCACGGTCGCTATCAACTCCTCCATCCCTGGCACCGACAGCCAACTGAGGCCCGACCTTGTCATCACCGATGAGGAGCGCAAGAGGGTCATCATGGTGGACATCACGATCCCCTTCGAGAACCGGTCCCCGGCCTTCCATGCGGCAAGGACACGGAAGGAGGAGAAGTATGCCCCCCTAGCCGACGCTCTGAGAGCCAAAGGCCACGAGGTCCAGGTCCACGCCCTGATCGTGGGGGCCCTGGGCGCCTGGGACCCCCACAACGAAGACGTACTGCGGGCCTGCGGCGTCGGCTGGCGCTACGCCCGCCTCATGAGACGCCTCATGGTGTCAGACTGCATCCGGTGGTCCCGAGACATCTATGTTGAGCACATCTCCGGCCACCGGCAGTACCACGTAGAGTGAGCACCAAGACGTGGACCCTGTAACCCCCATTGCTTCCCCACCACCCCACGGACCCCATGGGGGACCCCACGCTGCCACAACTTATGTACTCACCCCCTCCAGCACCCCCCCCTGCGATCATT